>CM060704.1:175498184-175701873 GCA_030686995.1 Artemisia argyi
AATTTTCTCCCAAACTTCTCCTTTATCCTTCATAAAATCCACAAAGTCAAAATTTTCCTTGTCATCAAATGGCACAAACTCAACATCAAACACATCACAGAGCACTTTCCATAACATTTTCCATGTAAACACATCACCATTTGTGCAGTTAAAAGCTTGATTCTTTGCCTTGTCTGTCACTGATGCCCATATTTGCTGTTCAGCTAGCACTCTGGCATCCGACATATCCCAAAAGTGCTCCCAACTATACTTATTACCAGCATACCTACAGATGTGATGATTAGAATATGATTTAGATATAAGTAGACTTTTAGGTGATATAATTTTATATCTAGAGAATTAGCTTGGGTTACATACCTGAATGGATAGTTTCCATGTTTGCAGATCAATGCATAGACTGAAAGTGAGAGAAGTAGATTAGAGTAACTTCGTGATGATGCACCAATGATTATGGAAGAGCGGTGTATCGAATAGGTGATTGGTTTTGGATATGAAGCAAGAATGTCTTCCAATGCATAATAGAAATTTTGAAAAGGTAGACGAGGGTAATCCTCCCTGAAAGGTGCATCGTGAGGGACGAGATGACTCGAAAAGGCAATGTCATGAATCGGCCCCATATATTGTTTTGTCCCTGTTTGTAAGGTCACGTGACGGAGTTGCGAGTTTGGAGAAGATGTTAATGCGTAAAGCACATTGGAAAGCATACTAGAGTTGAGGGATATGTTATTTTCTTCACTTTTGTTGACACTGCGTGCAACCCAAAAGAGATGCGTTATTACTGAAGAAATTGGTGAGAGGATTCTGTTTGTGTTTTCTTTTGTTAAGGCGTCTAACATGACAAATTCGTCAAGGGAGGAGGACGGGAACCAAACGGGTAATGCCTGTCTCGCCATACCATAGACTTTCCAAGGACCACCTAGTGCCGTTGGTTTTTTTAAAGCCTCAGCCAGGGCCACACCCGCCATGCCAGTGACTCCTACGATAAGAGCCACAGATGATGTCGGGTTTTCCTCTTCCATTTTGTGTGTGAAAGATAGGCAGAGAGATGTGCAAACAAGATTTTGAACCTATAGAAGGTTGAAGAATTAAATTGTTTAACGTTTCTATGATCGCCCATATTGACTCCACAGTTTAAATACGAAATATGTCACTTTTATTCCCCAAAAGTCATCAACTAACCTATTTATCAAATGCCAAGTGAATATATGTGGAAGTTATGAGATAATATCTCATTAAAAATCTGGTATAACTATTGCCATATGGCGGAAATGGTCCCTCGTGTTTCTATCTTATGATTTAAGCCACATTTAACTTTCTATAACCATTTTTCTAACCACTTTGACTTTTTGTTACTTCCCACTTAAATATTGAGTAACCAATTATAGAAAGTCTTCTAACACTCAAATATCATAGTCAAACGTATACAAGGCACGGGTAATCCCACACATTTCTGTAACCACCTAGTGGGCAGGCTAATAATGTCAGTGACTACCTACAACTGAGGTCGGGTATTCCTATCGCAGTATGTGTGTCGTGAGACATAGTTGCTAATTTTTTAAAGTGACTTTTGTAGTTTTGCCAATTAACTTAGCGAAATTTACCGACTTTTGTAATGTAGAATTGTCAAATATTATACAGAAATTTGGAAATTTTATAGAAGATCCAACTTCAAGGGTATGCTGAATTAACTTTTGCAAATTCTACAACACCATCAAAGGGAGGTTACAAAAAATTAATTCTAAAGAGCTATTTTGTTAAACAACACTGACCTTTTTTTTTTTTTTTTTTTTCAACCAAGCGATATGGGATAAAAACACAACTTCAAAAGATTTCCCTCACCCCCTTCTTAGTTTTAAGTAAAATAGAAAAATCTTCTTTTTGAGTAAGTGTTAAAGATACATTGACGCTTATAGATAATACGTTGTTTGTGTAGAAAATGTTGGTGAAATGAAGACAGGCTGAAATGTGTTACACCAACATTGCTAAAACTTATGAGTTACATAACCAGTTTGAAAAGATATATGGAAAGAGGGGTAGATTATTAGTACTAGTTTGTGTGCTTATGTATTAAACGAGAAATATATGTTTGCGAAAGTGGGGGAGAATTGGGGGAATGTGTTCGAGGTTGTTGTGTTTAAGGTTGTTTCTTTTTCGTGTTTATTTGGATTATTGATTAGTTTCTTTGGGTTTGCGTCTGCTACCACGTATTCTTTTAATGTTGTTGTGAATTGGTTTACTACAGTGGCGATTAATGCTTTGATGTGGGATAAACATGCTTGTCCGTTTGGGTTGTTTTGTTTTCTTGTGACGATTGCTGGTGTCAGTAGCCCGTCTCCGCAACGGGCTCCTGCAACATCTAAGCTAATAGATAACAAAGATTATGTTGATCGTCGGATTTTTCTGAAATTCAAACGGTAGTTACTAGACACACTGTTCTGCACTTTAAACTTTTAGTTTTTGAATTGGAGTCTTGAGCAAGTCACAGGAATCCGTCGAATCTGCTGCTGTTTTATGTTCGTTACATTCTACGCCTCAGTAGAAGAATAGGTGTAACTCATTCGTTAACCATTAGATCAGCATGATATTTGGGTTGTAGCTTCTCAACAAGTGGTCCTAAATTCTTACTGAAGGGATTTGGTAACGGATCTCCCTTGTGGGAGATATCATCCATCGAAGTTACTACTAGATTCATTCTTTGTTTATGCTAGGTTTTATTTTGTGCATCTGCCAGTAAGGTTTAGACCACACTTAGGTTTGATAAGTACATTTAATGGGTTAATATCTGGTTGTTTGAGTTGTCGATTATGGTTCCATTTGATTCATTCAATTGAATTTGGTTGGCAGATTTATGTTTGTTCTGCAAAATTTAGAGTGGTTTTGGTTATGCAAGGTTCTATTATGATTATGTTTGTTATAATTTTGTACATGTTTAGCATTGGTGTTGGTACTTAATTGGAAATTGGTTTTGAATTGGTGTTGGTGATACTGATGTTACAGTCTTAAATTAATCCGACTATGTCTTGAGTAGTTATGTGTTGCATCTCGACATCAACTTTTTTTGGTTCCGCATCCGTATATGTCTGATTCCGCTTGGTTCTGCAACCGATAATGCCTGGTTTTGCACATGTCTTGTTCGTTTGATTTTGCTTTGCATCTGTCTGCCGCTGTTTGTCTTTGCTATGTCGATGAATGTGCTATGCACTAGGTTTTGTTTTGTATGCACCTGTTAGACTGAATATGCTCTTGATCTTCTTTGTCTGCATCTGACTGCCTGAATCTACTCTTCATCTACTTTTGTTTGCATCTGCCTGCTGATTCATCTACTTCTATATGTATCTGCCTGCCTGAATTTGCTCTTAATCTATTATGTCTGCATCTGTGTGTCTGAATCTACTCTGGTTTCCTCTCCGTAATTATGTTGCTCTACTCTGATTTTGGTTTTGCAACGACTTTGGTATGTCTGTTTTTGAGATTTGACTGTTGTTGCCTTTTTACAGTTTAGATTGCATTAGAATGAGACTTCGTCTAGCACCGAGTTTGCATTCTAGGATACACCGCTTTTCATTTGTTTTTCAGTTTTGGTTTATTTTCTGTTTGACAAACTTTAAATATTTACCATTGCATCATTACGAGTTTGAGAAGGGAGTGTTAGCTAATAAAGGCCAGTTAAGTCTGACCCGTTTGTTTAGGTTGGTTTACGGGTTAGGGTTTGTTCATGTTTTCTTATTTAATGTCATTGTATTGCAATATTATAGTTAAGAATCTGATTAATATATTATTAGTTTTCCCTCTGATTTCTACAGTATTACATGAGTGAACATTACTTGTATTGTCAAAGGCAGATAAGTGTTAAGAATACCATTCATTATCAATGCAATTTGTATTTTATTAATTTACTCTAGTATATCCTATTAATCAAACTTCTCATATTGTAGTAGCATGGTGTTATATAGAATTGCTCAACATTAGAATATTTTGGTTTCGGAGAGTAAGACGAGTGAAACCTTGAGAGTCGTTTTTTTGGGCAAGACATGAGTTGCTAGTCAAGAAGTTAGGAATGTCCATGATTTGGTTCGACAGATTTGTGCCAATCCAATATAGAATGTAACGTTGTCATCTTCCCAAATTTCCGGTAATGGGTGATATACTAATAGGCAAATATGTATGTTAGAAAACCAATAAAAATTGGTTTTATTTGCAAGAACTTAAAACAGAGAAGTACATAACTACATATGGGTACATAGGCAAACATTTAGACAAAAGAAGACTGTTACATTATGGAAGTATTTTCATTTGTCTTAATCTTTCAACCCATGGGGCTATACTCGCAAGTGTATCAGCATACCCATGGAATCCAAATTCTCGACTCTTATTCATACTACAAACAGGTTGAATATATAGGTTCCTTAAGATGAACTGTATTTCATTGAAGCAAGTAATTTCTTCCATTTTTGTCTTGTACAATCCATTGGTCTCCACAATTTCATCCCAAACTTCTCCTTTATCCTTCAAAAAATCTGCAAAATCAAACTTTTCTTGCTCATCAAATGGCACAAACTCAACATCAAACACCTCACAGAGCACTTTCCATAACATTTTCCAAGTAAACACATCTCCATTTGTGCAGTTAAAAGCTTGATTCTTTGCCTTGTCTGTCACTGACGCCCATATTTGTTGCTCAGCTAGCACTCTAGCATCCGACATATCCCAAAAGTGCTCCCAACTATACTTATTACCAGCATACCTACAGATGTGATGATTAGAATATGATTTAGATATAACTCTATAAGTAGACTTTTAGGCGATATTTTATATCTAGAGAATTAGCTTGGGTTAGATACCTGAATGGATAGTTTCCGTGTTTGCAGATCAATGCATAGACTGACAGGGAGAGAAGCATGTTAAAGTAACTTCTTGTTGATGCACCAATGATTAAGGAAGAGCGATGTATCGAATAGGTGATTGGTTTTGGATAGGAAGTTAGAATGTCTTCCAATGCATAATAGAAATTTGGAAAAGGTATACGAGGGTAATCCTCCCTGAAAGGTGCATCTTGAGGGACGAGATGGCTCGAAAAGGCTGAGTCAAAAATCGGCCCCATATATTGTTTAGTCCCTGTTTGTAAGGTCACGTGACGGAGTTGCGAGTTTGGAGAAGATGTTAAAGCGTAAAGCACATTGGAAAGCATACTAGAGTTAAGGGATATGTTAATTTCTTCACTTTCGTTGACACTGATTGCAACCCAAAAGAGATGCGTTATTACTGATGAAATTGGTGAGAGCATTTTTCTTGTATTTTCTTCGTTTAAGGTGTCTAACATGACGAACTTGTCAAGGAGGGACGATGGAAACCAAACGGGTAATGCCCGTCTCGCTACACCATAGACTTTCCAAGGTCCACCTAGTGCCGTTGGCTTTTTTAAAGCCTCGGCTAAGGCCATGCCCACCATCCCAGTGACTCCAACAATAAGAGCCACATGCGAGGTCAGGTTTTCCTCTTCCATTTTGTGTGTGAAAGATCGGCAGAGAGATGTGCAAAAAAGATTTTGAACTTATAGAATGTTGAAAAATTAAATTGTATAAAGTTTCTATGAGCGCCTATATTGACTCCACTGTTTAAAGAGATAATATGTCACTTTTATTCCCCAAAAGTCATTGTCATTTGCATGCTTTTGGTTTTCAGTTTGTTTGGTCAAAGCACTAGGATCATTAATCAACAAAACATGTCAAGTGATAAAGGATGTGAATGTATGGTTATGTGATGTATTACCAACCAAATAAACCAAATGAATCTAAACCACACTTTACCAAATACGCTATTTGTGCACTTTTTTCTATATGCTTTTGGAAAATGCATTTTTGTACTTATAAACACGTACATGTGTTTACATTTATATGTGCTAAAAAAGATATAAAGAATACTAAGAAAATATTACAAACTTATAAGTGCGTATATGTTAAAGTTCTTCTCAACCAAGCAATGAATGCAATGTCAACAGGTAATTACTAAAAAAATTCTATAGAATCCGTAATGTAAGTTTTGTGATGTAATTGTACTAATTCTTATGTGTTCTGTATACTCTCTAACCCTTGAATGTGTCTTTCTGAAATAGTTAATTTTGATATGATAAATTGATAAGGCTTAAACAATAGTTACTGCTGAATGTAACATACTTTTGTTGTTGTTCTTGCATATAACTTGTTTGTTCTGATCGGTGGCGGCGATTAGCAAGCGCAAGTGGTGTAATCGCACCGGGCCTCCTTTTGTAAAGGACCCCAATTTAGTATACATCCATTAATATTTACTAGAACGGTACCGCGCAATGCGGCGGCAGATACCTGTGATTATATTTTGAGTTATTCGGTTACACATTTAGTTGTTTTTATGCTTTATAAGTAGAGATGGGAGAGATAGTTAAGCCAAATAATTTTAGTTTGAACATCCAAACTGCTTCCTAACAAACTTCCTAACCAATTACTTCTGAAATCCTTCCATAATAAGCAAGTAAAAGTCTGAATTTTAAGCCTTTTCTAATTATAGAATAGTCCCAAATGCATTATATAGTAGTATAGATAGATAGTAACACTCTAAATAGTTGTAGTTTTTTCTTGGTATCATAGTATTTGACTTTTGTTAATTTTTTGCGTAATGTCAATGAACTTTTTATTTTCTATAATAGTTGAACTTTTTGTGATTTGTGGGAGCATCATTTGTGATTTCGCATTAGGCCCTCCAAATCAATGGGAGAGCCCTTTGTATGATAAAAACACTGTATAATTTTTTTTTCCTCCACCCCTTTTTCTCTTTAGCCTCAAAACAAACCAACTTTATTCCAAATAATAGAATTGCAAAAGAATCTATGAATCATTGTGTGTTGTTTGACATGTTATTTATTGGACATTTTCTTAGCCATTTTGCTCAACCAAGCGACGTGAGATAAAAACACCGTATAAGAAAATTTTCCTCCTTCCCTTCATCTCTTTAGCCATAAAACAAACCAACTTTACTCCACATAATAGAATACTTAAAGATTCATGTTTTGATGATCACATTAGCTTGTCTTTTGTTTGTAATGATAATGTCATATAGTGTTATTCGCAACAAAAAAAAAAAAAAAAAATACATCTGAGATATGAGTTGGTACATCTTTCTGAGTACTTGTAGAAGATGCATCGAGACGTGTTTATGAAAGTGCGGATTTGTTTAAGGTTGTTGCGTTTACTGCGGTTTCGTTATCGTGTGTGTTTGGATTGTTGATTAGTTTCTTTAGGTTTGCATGTCAAGAAGCTATTTCTGCTACTGCATTTACTGTTATTTGTGTGGTGAATAAGTTTCTTATGGTGACTATGATTAATGAATTGATTTGGGATAAACATGCTTGTCCGTTTGGGTTGTTTTGTTGCTTTCAACGATTGCTGGTGTTAGTAGCACATGTCTGCCCAACGGGATCCTGCAGCATCTAAGCGAATGGATAACAAAGAAGATGGTGATGACAACTCGAAAGAAGATGAAGAAAAGGGCATATCGATCGAATCTCTAGTGTATATGTGTTCTGATATCTCGACTGAAGAGGTTTGGTCAACCAAAGTTTTTTGGCGTTATTAGTTTGAGGTACTAAAATTGTTATCTATTTTGCAATTCCGTTATTCATGTTATTCATATAGGTCCTTTTTTCCCATGCTATGAATTTGGTCATTCTTGTCATATTATAGTAGTGAGCATCACTGCAGATGTTAAGAATACAACTTATTATCTTCTGTAACAAAGGTCTTATATTTTAGCACGGTGCTATTAGTGATACCGTGAGAGTCGTTTTCATGGCTATATCACATATTTATATTTGTGGCCATTTGAGTACATCTTGTTTCATGTTTTCTTCGTCTATGACATGACACTGCGTTCTCCTTAAAAGTATAACCAAGGCTATGGCTATCACTTACATACACAGATACACTTCATCCTGTATTTTTTATGTGCTAGGATCACTCTCATTAGTGCGAAAGAACTATTTGGGACCATTGTTAAGATGAATCATGAAATGCAATCATTTCAAACAGCATACTTTTATTTAAAAATTAGTAAACAAATGGTTTTTATTTGCGATAACATAGAATAGAGAAGGACATATGTTCCATGGGCAAAACCTATAGAAAAATAATACTGTTACATTACGGTAGTATTTTCATTTGTCTTAATCTTTCAACCCATAGCGCTATGCTTGCAAGTGAATTTGCATACCCATGGAATCCAAATTCTCGACTCTTATTCATGCTACAAACATGCTGAATCGTTAGGTTCTTTAAGTTAACCTGAATTGCTTTAAAGCAAGCAATCTCCTCCATATTTGTCTTGTACAGTCCATTTGTTTCCACAATTTTATCCCAAACTTCTCCTTTATCCTTCAGAAAATCCACAACGTCAAAATTTTCCTTGTCGTCAAATGGCACAAACGACATCAAACACATCACAGAGTACTTTCCACAACATTTTCCATGTAAACACGTCCCCGTTTGTGCAATTAAAAGCTTGATTATTTGCCTTGTATGTCATAGATGCCCATATTTGTTGTTCAGCTAGTACCCTAGCATCCGACATATCCCAAAAGTGCTCCCAATTATACTTATTACCAACATACCTATAGATGTGATGATTAAGATATGACTTAGATTTAAGCATATTTTTGATAATATAACTTGATAACTTAGCGATTAGCTTAAGTTGCATACCTGAATGGATAGTTTCCGTGTTTGCAGACTAATGCATAGACTGAAAGAGAGAGAAGTATATTATAGTAACTTCGTGATGATGCACCAATGATTATGGAAGAGCGGTGTATCGAATAGGTGATAGATTTTGGATAAGAAACTAGAATGTCTTCCAAAGCCTAGTAGAAATTTGGAAAAGGTAGCCGAGGGTAATCCTCTCTGAAGGGTGCATCATGAGGGACAAGATGACTCGAAAAGGTTGAGTCAAAAATCGGCCCCATATATTGTTTCGTCCCTGTTTGTAATGTCACATGACGGAGTTGTGAGTTTGGAGAAGATGTTAATGCGTCAAGCACATTGGAAAGCATACTGGAGTTAAGTGATACGTTAACTTCTTCACTTTTGTTGACGCTAATTGCAACCCAAAAGACGTGTGATTTGTGAGGAAATTGGTGAGAGGACTTTGTTTGTGTTTTCTTTGTGCAAGATGTCTAACATGATGAATGTGTCAAGGGCAGAGGATGGGAACCACATGGGTAATGCCCGTCTCGCTACACCATAGACTTTCCAAGGACCACCTAGCGCCGTTGGCTTTTTTAAAGCCTCAGCTAAAGCCACACCCACCATGCCAGTGACTCCTACTATAAGAGCCACGGGTGAGGTCGGGTTTCCCTCTTCCATTTCATTTGTGCTAGTGTGACAGATAGAGATGCCTAGCAAAACAAACAAAACTTTGATCTTATAGAAGATTGAGCAATTAAGCTGCTTAAGGAATCTAATTAGCAGGTAATTTAGGAGATGCCTAGCAAAACAAACAAAACTTGAAGCCTATTATATTTATTTAAGGGAATAAATAACTATTGTATTATCTATCTTAACTTTACGTGATAAAGACAAGTAACCTGTATTAAACTAATTAAGTGATTGACGGTCCAAAACTTTAACGAGACATGGTGTGAAATGTGTTAGAGTTTGTGGTTAAGAAAAAAGAATTTGACGCAGAACTGTAATAGTAATAATAGCGTAAATACAAGTCTAGAGGATTTTGACGTGTTAATAAATAAACTTTTCTTGAACACTGGGTTATCATAAGGGTCTATTTTATT
Organism: Artemisia argyi; assembly: GCA_030686995.1. Lineage (NCBI taxonomy): Eukaryota > Viridiplantae > Streptophyta > Magnoliopsida > Asterales > Asteraceae > Artemisia > Artemisia argyi. The sequence continues at coordinate 175,507,996 of CM060704.1, forward strand.
TTTGTGTATTGCCAAGATATTACAGCAAATTAGTGCCTTACTACAGTTAGATATCAAGTGATTTACATTAAGAACCGAAGCAAACTAAAACTGGAAAAGTACTAAAAGCGAGGGAAATACAAAATCGGGCTCGTGGCGGGCTTTCTAGATATGGCATGTTTGAATTGGGCCTTTTGCCACCCAGTTTTCCTATTTTCCATCGTTCATTTGGGTTTATTGATGTTGATTTTGATAACTATACTTTTTTCATCTTCTCTTTTTTTCTATCTTTTTTTCTACAGGATATCTGCAAAGGATGCACTTGATGCTTACTATTTCTGGTTGACCCGTTGCCTTGTGACCCAAAAAGATATGAGCTAATTATCCTAGTTTCTCTATTTGGCCTTATAATTAGTTAGGCTACCGTCTACTTATGAAGCTTCAATCGGGGTGATTTCTTAGTGTTAACTGGTCAAATGGGAAAATCCACACATCGGTTTTGCCACCTCTACCTATCTGTTTGTCTTGAAAGGATACAAATCTAAACACATTCTGCTGATCTCATCAGTTTGCCCAAGTACGAGTCCTCATATGAGTTCTAAACAAAGAGGAGAAGACAACAGCATTAAAACGAGGATATAGCTAAAAGGCTGAAAAGGTCAGCAAGCATCACCCACAGCAGCACGCGTGCTTGCCACCCGTGCAACAATCCGGTCAAGTCCGTGCCCATTCTCAGTATTGGGCTGGTCATAACTGTCCCATTTCTCCTTTAGCAACAAGTGAACCTAGCCATCATCAATATGGCAAGCCTCGTGGGCCTAACCCGTACCCTCAAGGTTTCAACCCCAATCCTAGTATGGGTGGGCACTATCCAGATCGGTCAACGGGTCAAGGTGGTAGTTCTGCTGCTTATGGCCCATATCCATTACAAGCTGAAGCCAGTAGGCCCAGAGGATCTTCTGCTGCTTATGGCCCAGGCAAGCAAAACTATTCCCCAAACAACTTTCTGTTAAGGTGGTAGTTCTGGTGCCAGCGGTAGAGGCCCAAATGTGTCGGGTAACTATAACCAAGTAACCAACCATATAATCAGTCTCGACAATAGTATTTGCGAGGAGAATAGAAAATCCCATAGTTTCAAAAACATGTATAGTTACTTTCCAACTTCAAAACCTTTTGTTAGGTGTATTTGTTATTAGTATAACATCTTGTTTTTTTTTTTTTTTTTTTTTTTTTGGGTAAAAGGTCAAAACGACCCGGTAAATGTATTACTCCAAAAAACATTTAAGTACAAAAGATATAGGTGAAATCCCATGACATCTTGTGTTTGTACAATGTATGTATGCTTTAGTGCTAAACAAATCAAATGGGCATGAATAATGTTAGATAAGTATTTTGGATTATAGTCTAACAGAAAATTATCATTTTGTATGAATATGTGCTTCTACTCCTAGCATGTTTGCTGATACCATCAAGTATCGAGTACAACCGCCCATGACGGATAAGTTTAGCGCGTAAGCTCGGTCACATAAAGTGATATGATTTCGAATAATAAAGGTATATAAGCCCATGGATATAATATGTACACATTGACACATTGTTCTTGTATGCTTGATCACATGATTTGCTAGGGTCACTCTCTTTGGTCAAGTTTGAAATAAATCTTGGGGGAGTTGGGAGTAGTTGATAATAGGGACAATTCAACCCCTTTTTTGAGACCCCATTGTTGAATGGATAATAAGATGATCATGACTTGATATCATATATATCATGAAAATAAAGACAATTAAATGCAATGAAGAAGCTGTTGGGACTTAAGGTGATGTTGGCAAGTTGGCCACTCATGAAGCACAAGGTACATTCACTTGAAGCTGCAATTGTTTGTACAGATTATATAGCCTAGGTACAAGTGAGAGTTGCACCTTGTATCACACTTGTGGATTGACCTGGTAAACAGGAGATGTGATTGACTTGATATAGCATTATATTGAGAACTGCCCACTATCTCCTTATTTTAAGGAATGTGATTACTATCACATTTAAACAGGTTGTGTTATATATAGTCGAAGCAAGTGTAAGTAGAAAATATACACAAAATCCACTCTGAAAGAAGATGCTATATATTTTGCTTCGTGATCTTTTCTTGTTTTCGTGTTATCGCCATTGTGTTGTAATCAAGGGTTGTTGCTACTCAATGATTACGTGTGTAGAACTGTATTAATCCTGGGTGCTTAGGCTTGGAGACTCGAGCAACTTATGGAGTGCCGAAAGTACTTTAAAGGACAGGGAACTTCTTCCCGTACGGTTCTTTTTATTACGTGTTTGACATATGCGAAGAAGAGGAATGATGATGACATGTTGTTTCCTTTGGTTTCAAGTTTTGCGTGTTCGAGTTGAGGTTTGATGCTGCTCAGTTTGACATTGTGATGTTGTTACGGAATCTCATAATGTTAAAGGTATTCATTTTATCTTGTTAATGATTCCTTGAATTCAGTTTGATTGTCACATACTGCTATATGAGGACTTATTGGTTCTACAATCTTTAAAGTATCTTTCGTGCAAATCAGTGAAACTAAGCTGTGCTTAACTAGTTTCATATAGGAACCTTAATTTGTCTCTTATAGTTTATGAAACGAAACGAGATGTGACTTTTGAACTTGATGTGATGCTTGTTGCAAAATATATAGTTATTGTTTGAAAACTAGTACTTTAATTTGGATTAAACGAAAGGTTTATACATTAAAACAAATGAGTTGTTTGTTTGGTAAACCAAATTCTCTTTGAGTTATAATACGTACGTGAGAAAATGTTGCAGTGGAACCATATTTATCTATTCATGTTATGAAGAATCAACCTGGTTTGATTTGGTTTAATCTAAAATATATTGTGTGGTTAATAAGGATTGATGGTGCAATGAGAATAACCATACCAATACACTAACGAACTGAATAATTCTTGGTTTGTTTTAAACATTTATAGAAATTGTAATTTGATACAGTGTGTTTCAATTGGGATAAATAATTGAGACATCAATATTGATAAAAGCTTAATGTTTTAGCCTTAAATGTATTCTAGGAATTTTGTTGAACAAGTTTTATATTTGAGATATAAATTTGATGGTTATACTGAAAATCATGTTCAAGCATAGAATACATACTCATGCATAATATGAGAAAACGATGAGATAATAACAGAGTTTATTCGAAAACTTTTATAAAGTTTTGTGGTATAAAACTTTTATTTTACTACTAAGAGGAAGTAGTGGAACAGTGGTGAGTGACTGAACCAGATATGGGTATATGTGAACTACTGAACTCTTGAACGACATAAATTTGATATTGAGATTTATGGTGGGGTTGTAAGGCTACAAAATACCGCTTGTGCACACCATTGCTGTAGATGTGAGTGGTGCATGTAGGCATACTTGACACTCGGTACATTCAAGCTCTAATTAAGGAGCTCTAAAGTTTGACCTCGTAAAGCAAGTTGTATAATGGTTGATGCAGCAACCTTTATGTACAAGGTTCACAAGTAGCTATTTGATGCAACATTTAAAGTGTGTGTTCTTCGTTGTAAATGGGTTTCGTGGCTGACTTGGTATGCAATGTCGGTTGAAACCGTCATGCTGTGATTCTTGAATTTGAAGCCTCAAAAACCTGATCATGATTGATCACCATGATCATGTTTTTGCGCATTTCGTGATGTATAAATAGGTAAATGGAGACTTATTTTCACATACGAAAACACAGATTGAGGGTCTTATTGTTGCAATTTTGCTATGTTGAGTTTTCATCGGTGCTACTTATGAACATTTATGTTGACATAAAAAAAAAAAAAAAAAAAAAAAATTATTAACGTAACCCAATGATTTGTTTCTTAAAAGAGAAAGAAACAAGTGTGCATATTTTCAATTCGTGAAGGAAGTTGAATCAGTTGCTTAGCTTGGGCAAATGAAGAGATTAATTGGATTAGAGATCTAATATATCAAAATTCCAGGGTGATGGAATGTATTTAAAAATATTTGAGAATGGCCATTAGTGACACGTTCGTCAAGTGAACTAGAAACTTGATTGTGACACCACTAAGACTCTGACGAGAGACTTAGTGAGTGTTTGTGATGAGATCGATAAGCATTGTAGTAACTTATCGAAATTTCTCCTTTAAGCCTCTGACGAGAGACTTATTGAGAGATGCTAGAGGCATGAGTCTGAAACCATATGTGAATCGGTTAGTGATGGAAACCCAACTTGAATGTATTGCTCCTACCTCTCGAGTTTAATGGGTAATAACGAAGTCACTTATCGATAGAAGATGCTATTAAACTATTGACTCATGTATAGCAAATATAGCATGGTGTTGCTAAGAATGAGGATGAGAATATTCTCTTAACAAAGCTTTTGAGACGTCTTAGCATGAAGACATTATATTAGCTTTGCCTATATGACCTAAAGGTGGTGCCGCCTTGAATAGAAAGTTTGTGGTTTCTTTCTTAGAGGGTCATGAATCAGGATTAAGCGCATGGCCATATTCGCGCTCAGTGAGAACACTTTGGTTACAATGGGAAGTGTGTATAAGTAGGCAAATAAGAGTATTAAGGTTTGTGGTTTAATCTTCGGACACCATTGAATCACTTTTATTTTGCTTACTTAGAGTAAATGGGGTTTAATCTTCGTGACACCACCGTGACACAACCTATTAGAATAACAGAAAACTTGCCAACATGGCGGGGGATTGTTGGGACTTAAGGTGATGTTGGCAAGTTGGCCACTCATGAAGCACAAGGTACATTCACTTGAAGCTGCAATTGTTTGTACAGATTATATAGCCTAGGTACAAGTGAGAGTTGCACCTTGTATCACACTTGTGGATTGACCTGGTAAACAGGAGATGTGATTGACTTGATATAGCATTATATTGAGAACTGCCCACTATCTCCTTATTTTAAGGAATGTGATTACTATCACATTTAAACAGGTTGTGTTATATATAGTCGAAGCAAGTGTAAGTAGAAAATATACACAAAATCCACTCTGAAAGAAGATGCTATATATTTTGCTTCGTGATCTTTTCTTGTTTTCGTGTTATCGCCATTGTGTTGTAATCAAGGGTTGTTGCTACTCAATGATTACGTGTGTAGAACTGTATTAATCCTGGGTGCTTAGGCTTGGAGACTCGAGCAACTTATGGAGTGCCGAAAGTACTTTAAAGGACAGGGAACTTCTTCCCGTACGGTTCTTTTTATTACGTGTTTGACATATGCGAAGAAGAGGAATGATGATGACATGTTGTTTCCTTTGGTTTCAAGTTTTGCGTGTTCGAGTTGAGGTTTGATGCTGCTCAGTTTGACATTGTGATGTTGTTACGGAATCTCATAATGTTAAAGGTATTCATTTTATCTTGTTAATGATTCCTTGAATTCAGTTTGATTGTCACATACTGCTATATGAGGACTTATTGGTTCTACAGAAGCACCACCAAATAATGACTTAATAGTAAGTCAGATTTTCACACCATAGGAGGTTTAAAGTTCAAACCTCACTAAGTTCGTATTTGGAAGTAGCCAAGTAATTAAAGAGTTGAAAAAAACAATTTAACATTCATACATCATACATGTGAGTCAAAAACTTACTATTTCGGGATAACATGAACATGAACTCATTATATACAAAATAGCATGAATGAAATGAATTGACATGCTTCTCGAACATATGTGTCATTTTCAAAGGTTTATTTTAGGCAAATGGTTTGACCATTTGAGTATTCGATAAAGACAATTAAAAAGTTTTGATATGTTATAATATATCATTTGTACTTTTCTATAATTTTGCGAGTCGATAATAAAATGTTTACCAACTCTAATATTTATGTAACACTACTTTTGAATTTGGTCAAAGTTGCAATTGATGAAATGAATGACTATAAAGCCATGAAAATGATAGAATTATTTTTTAACCATGTTAACCTTTTTAAGAATGCTAAGTTCAATGGTTTTGAACTTTGCACATAGATTTACCACTAATAAAAAAAATTATGTTACAAGCTTTGTTATACATGCTAGTTGTTTTGCTTACTTACAAATGAGGTTCTTTTATTCATATTTGACTCAAAAGCATGCATGCAACCTAACTAAGATATCCGTTTGGCCATTTCTGACTTATGCAGTAGTTATGCATACACACATATATTTTCACTCAGATAATTAAAGTATGTGAGGTATATGCCTATTCAATCTATTTTCATGAAGAAGAAACAAAAAAGTATGGGTCGGTTCATGGTGCCCAAAAGCTAAAAAAATATTATATGATCCTAGTGGCACTCGAGCTACAAAAAATAATATTGGTCGGTTCATGCTAATGATGGTCTATTTTATGAATAAAGTGTATGTTCCAAAATACATTGTTTTGCATGACATTTCTTCATGTGAATCGAATAAGTTATAAATAATTTAATATGTACATTATAAACGATATAATATGCATGTATTAACCCTTCAGTGACGGGAACTGTTGTTTGGTACTTGTATATACATGGGAGTCTAAACACGGACGAAACCAAGGTGGGTCCTGAGGTGTCTTGAGAAATCCATGGATTTTCCGATACAGTGTTAGTTTATATAAAAATATTTGATTTTTCCAAAATGCACATGGTTTAATAAAATTGGGTATATAGACTTATTTATTTTTTGTTAAATGCACCTCGTATTGATGTTCTAATTTTGAGTCTAAATCAACCCACTTCTTAATTAATACTACGGAGTAGTTAGACAAGGTGATTCATGTCTAATTGACGATTATGGGCATCACCTTTTTTGTTTTTCCATTCTTGGTCGACGTGTGATAGGTTTGACGAGTTAGTCAAAGGCTCTTGGGAGCAACCGTGTATTGGGGAATCGAACCCAATGGTTTTAGTAAAAAAGAAGCTACAAAGACTAAAACTAAAAATTAGAGCTTGGAATTTTGTGAAACGGAAGAAAGACTTGGAAGAAGAAAAAAGCGATACAAGCCAAAATTAGGGACATTGAGTTTCGGGCATACCTGGGTAATGTAAGCCCGGATGACTTAGTGACGAGAAGGGAATTCATTAAAGAATTGGCGAGTATCACTAAGGCTGAAAACGTGGACTTTGCTCAACGGGAGAAAATTAGATAGGGTATTGATGGGGAAGAAAACTCCAAATACTTCCATATTATAAACCGGAAAAGGAGACAATTGGCGATTCGGGGCGTAATGGTGAATGGCACGTGGGAAACTAATCCGGGGATGGTGAAACGGGAATTCTTATCGTTTTTTTCAGAAAAGTGTAAACCGTTTGTGAGGGAAAGGCCGAAAATGCTCTTTGCTTTTTTAAAAATTCTCTCTGCCGATCAGAAAATGGATTTGGAAAGAATGCTTTCTAGGGAGGAAATCAAAAAAGTAGTTTGGGATTGCGGGAACGAAAAACCACCGAGGCCCGATGGTTTTACTTTTGACTTTTTTAAGAGATACTGGGAGCTAATTGAAAATGATGTCCTTGGTGTAGTAAATCATTTTCATAAAACTGGAAAAATACCGAGAGGGTGCAATTCTTCTTTTATTACTCTCATTCCCAAGGTGAATGATCCAGTGTTCATCAAAGATTATCGGCCGATTAGTCTTATTGGGAGTTAATACAAGATTATTGGTAAACTTCTTGCCAATATGATTGCGTTCGTAGTGGAAGATATTGTTAGCATGGAACAATCGACTTTTGTGAAAGGAAGGCAGATAATGGATGGTCCAATGATTCTTAATGAAATTTTGAATTGGTGTAAAAATGTGAGGAAAAAAGCAATGGTTTTTAAAATTGATTTTGAGAGGGCGTATGATACAGTTTGTTAGGAGTTTCTTCAAGAGGTGATGGAAAAAATGGGATTTTGTAACAAATGGTGTGCTTGGATCCATGGGTGCCTTGAATCATCCATGACTTCGGTTTTAGTTAATGGTTCCCCTACGGATGAATTCCAAGTTCAACGAGGTCTTAGACAAGGAGACCCCTTATCGCCTTTTCTTTTCATTCTAGTCATGGAAGGGTTGCACATGGTTACAGAGAATGCCACATTAGCCGGTCGTTTGCAGAGGATTCAAGTGGGGATGGAGAGTATTGTGGTGTCTAATCTTTTTCTATGCATATGATGCCATCTTTCTTGGGGAATAGAGCAATACTATCATACATAACATTGTTTTACTTTTGAGATATCTTTTCCTTACTTCACATCTTAAAATAAATCTCATGAAATGCAAGCTTATGGGTGTAGGTGCTCAGACGACTAAACTCCAACAAATGGCTAAAGTATTGAGTGTGAAGCAGCTACTTTTCCTTTTGTTTATCTTAGGGTCTCGGTTGGAGGCAATATGACCAGAGTCGTAGCTTGGAAAGATGTGATTGATAAATTTAAATCGCACCTCTCAAACTCGAAGGTGAAAACTCTTTCTGTTGGGGGTCGACTCACTTTGTTAAAATCAGTCCTTGGTAGTATTGTGATTTACTTCATGAGCATTTTTTAGAACTCCGATCACGATTATAAATATACTTGAAGCTATTAGAAACAAATTCTTTTGGGGTGCGAAAATGGATGAAAAGAAACTAACTTTGATTAAGTGGAAGAAGTCTATAGCTAGCAAAAAGTATGGAGGTTTGGGAATTGGAAGCCTTTATAGTTTTAATATGTGACAACTGGCAAATTAGGGAGCTATTTTGAAAACCCGCATTACTTTAAAAATTATAATTTTGGAATATTTGAAAATTTTATTGTGACGAGATATTTTACGAACGTTGGAACGTGATTTTTATCATACGTTATTTATGGAATTCGATTATTTATTAATGGTTTGGTTTGGTTCATTCGTGATGATTTATTTTTTTTGAGATCATTATTTTGGCACTACATTGACTCCGGCACTAGGATAACCTAACAATTTTAATTATTTTAATATTGGTTCGGATATATATATTTTTGGAATGTATCGCGAGGTTTTGATTATTTTGGAACGATTTCGGTTCGAGAGAGTTGATTTGGTATTTAAGGTTTCGGGTTTGGACCGTGTATTTACACCGGGTTACTTAACCCACTTCACCCCTTAACATTATTATTATTATTAATAAAATTCCTCTTTTTTTATAAGAGTAAATTAAAAATCGTCCTTGTGAAAACCGGATAACACAAACATAACCCACCTTCACCCTCACCAACACAATACTCTCTCTCTCTCTTTTTTTAACTCACCACCGCCGCCCCCTAAATCGGCTACCATAGCCACCACCGCCACTCTCACACCAAAAACAACACCACCATCTTAACCCTTTCGTCCCGATCTATCTTTTGATACAATTCACACGCGATTTGGACCACCTTATCACCACGTACGCAACATTACCGCCCCCTAAACACCATCTTTCTTATATTTTCTTGTTGGGTTTTTGAAGAAACATATTCTTGGAGCTTTTGGAAGGTGAGTGACCACGAGTTTTCACTCGTGTGTCTCGATTTGTACCCAAACCGTGGGTATACGAAATCTTTCTTGTTGGGTTTTGATTAAAACAAGTGAGAAATGATGTTTTGGTAATAAAAATGAAGTTTGGTATCTTGGGTTTTGGTTTTGACGTGATTTGGTGCTCGACTTTTGATGTTGGGTCGCGTTTGGTTTTGAGTTAAGCTCGTTGGAGCTTGGCCGAGACCCTATGGTCTCGGTGTGGCTATATTTTGACTCGTTTGGGAGTCTAAGAGGACCCTTGGTCCGAATGGTTTGATTCTTGGTCGTTTTGGTTAACCGATTTGGTGATTGTTGATGTTTGTTGTGCCGCGAACCATGATGGTCCGTTTGGCAGTTTTGGATCGGCTCAAGTGAGCCTATGTCGTGGCCTAGTGGCCTTGGTTTTGAGTCTTTGTGACTCATGGTTCTAGCCGAGACACAAGTGGGTCATTTGGCTCGGGTTTGGCGTGGTAAACCAAACCATATAATGTGTATATTTGATGATTACTTGTGGTTGTTTCATTTTTTGTTATTATTATTAGAGGCTTGGCTATGGCACCTGGTTTATGGATCTATTTTCTAAAACTATGATAAATTATTGTGGATCTACGTTTATTTCTATTGGGCCTTACTTTGGATAATTCTTGGGATAAATGTAAACTTTAAAACCCGTTTTGGTTGTGTTTTTCTTATGTTTACTTTATCTTGTTCTTTCATGACTTTGAATGGATACCAATCCCCGTAGCACCTCGAAAGCTTGTTTTCCGCTGTACCAAATTTTGGGGGTGTTACATAATAGGGCATTGCTTTATAAATGGAAGTGGCGATTCCGTACAGCTCGGGATAATTTGTGGGTTAAAATCATTAAAAGTATATTTGGTGATGATGTTGGTTTGTTGGCGCCGAGATACACGGGAAACTCTAATTTGGTTTGGGTCAATATCCTTAAAGCTTGCAAGGAGCTTGGCGCCAAAAACGTGCGATTAGATGCATTTGTAAACAACGAATTGGAGATGGTACATATACGATTTCCTAGAAAGACTTGCGGATTGGTGAATGTCCACTCAAGGAAAATTTTCCATGGATTTTCAGATTAGACACAGAGCCGAATGCGAAGGTGAAGGACCGGATTTTGTCGTCTTTGGACTCGGTTTGGCTTCGAAGACATCCGGGAGGGGGCTGAATTCGAACAATGGAACCATCTGCTTACTTTGCTTGGCTCTTGTACCTTATCTCCACAAAAAGATAGATGGGTGTGGTCGGGGGACGGAACAGGGGTGTTCACTGTTGCGTCGGCAAGGAGCATTATTGATACGGGCACTTTGGTTATTGATAATACTCCTACCAGATGGAGTAAAGATGTTCCGATAAAGATCAATGTCTTTATTTGGAAATTACTTCTGGATAAGCTCCCGACTCACGATAACTTTGTGTGGTATTTGTGATGATGTTACGGAGTCTTGTAGCCATGTTTTCTTGAGTTGTCACGTTGCTATGGAGATATGGAGAAAAATTGGTCGGTGGTGGGATTTGGACATTCCACACTTGTTGTCGATGAAGGACTTGCTTGGTTGGGTGGATAATCTCGAGATTTCGAAAATTCAAAAGAAGAGATTGTACAACGTTTTGATTACCGCGGCTTGGAGTATTTGGAGGTTCCGAAATGAGACGATTTTTGGCGTCAACAAGCCTAAGAAGGCCTTGATCTTCGATTTCATCGTATCTCAACCTTTCTTTTGGATGTCCAATATGAGTAAAAAGTTGAAATGTAATTGGATAGGTTTCTTACAAAGCCCTATATTGATGTTAAACTCTTTGTAATTCTTTGTGTTGTGGCTCTAGCTCCTTGTTAGAGCTTGGTTATAAAAGTTGCTGTTTGAAAAAAAAATATTATATATATTTATATTTGCAGTTCTAAAAAAAATAATAATAATAAATAAAAAAATCAGTCTTAAAAGTTATAACGTATGGACACCAATATAGCGAGTTGTCTTTTTTCATGCAACTTTAGAGAACGTTTTATTAATTCAAAGACAACTTAGGTATACTACGTAATAAACACAAAAGTATGCATTCAAATCTTTGTACAAATACAAGCCAAACAAGTTGAACTTTGTAATGATAATTATATGAGTTTTAGTTGGTGACGTGTAGTTGCATGCCTCCTTTGTTTTTTCTTTTTCGCTTTGGGAAGTTCCATGCCATTTTGTTTTGTGAAAGCAGTACTTTTCATAAGGTGTTATAAAAAAATACAGTATGCATGATTAACAAATAAGTAAGAATGTAGTCTATTAAGTAATTTGTTTTTACCTCTTGTTCCTTTACAAATTTGATGTTGAAGTCCTTTGGTTGTTATTGATAGCATTCACTATATACAAGTACATTTGTTGTTGGTACTTTAGCTATTGTTGTTATTCGTCAACAAAGTGACAGCCGATCTTCATGTGTTATGAGGGTATATTTTTGTGATAGAAACTGTCAATAGTTGGGGCTATCGTTTTAACGTACCTCATGTTATAAGATGATCGTTTTAACGTACCCCATGTTGTAAGATGATCGTATCGTTTTAATGTACTTCATGTTGTAAGATGATTGTTTTAGCGTACCCCATGTTGTAAGATGATTAGTAATAGTTCGAGCAAAGACTACTTGAGGTGCTGTATATCTATGCACAATTTCAAGCGAATTCATATAAAAAGTTTTGATTAAATATAACAACCAACTAACTCAGACAAGTTTTAGATTAATTATATGCAATGATTAGCTTAAATAACCTTGTATTATTATTCTTTTTTAATTTGCATTTCATAATCGAATCCTATACTACAAGAAACACTAAAGTGGACCTACATGTATATTTGACTTTACAAAGCTTATTAATTTAAGTACAAGCCTAACAAGCCTACTCACTATGTACCAATTATGTCATTTTGCATCACGCGTGTGATCACAACCATTCATTTTTTTTTTATAAAACGACGATGCTGCCTACTTTACTCTTTTGTATTCTTCCTAGTACTAGTACTAAATGCTTCTTTAGCCCTTCAACTTTCTATGTTGTCAACTTGTCATTTCTTTTTGTACCATCTTACAAAATATGCTGTTAAAACATTAGTAAAGGTATATTTTTCACGGATTAAGAATCTCTTTAAGTTTTTTTAAACATTAACGGTCATTTTTTTTCACAAACAAAACAATGTGGGTCCTTATTTTGAAGAAAATTAGCTCCCTCGGAAGGTCTTATTGTTTTAATTGTGAAGGAACATAACCGGTAATGTTTATACCAACCACTACAACAATAACTACCTTTCACGATAAGACCACTTTTGGCGACGACGCACGTCATAGCTAAAGTCACAAAACAACAAAAAGAATCAAACTTTGGTTCTGACTTTTAAGAAAGGATTTTGGTATACACTTGACTTTAGGGCATCATCGCTAAAACTATGTACCAATTAAATAATATTTCTTTTGAGATTAAAATATATTTTTAAATAAAATAATCTAGCATGCCAAATTAACTCAATAATGAGGATTTGAATACATTTTTCACAATCAATGAACTTTAGTTATTTTTGTAGTATTTTCCGCAGAGTAATTGGACACTAGTTGTGTAAAGCGGATGTCATGAGTTCAAAAGTTATCTCCTTATGACTTTTATTTATGTTGTAACGCGGTTACGTTTGTCATGTTGATCATGAGACTTATGCTATAACGCGGTTTACGTTTGTCATGTTGATCATGAGACCAATCAAAGTAGAGCTGTCAAAGAATGCCGCTAGAGATCGTTGCAGGAATGATTGTCGTTGTCATTTTAAGCTTGATGGTTTCGTCATTATGTTGACCGTATATAATTAATAACCAAATGTTTTCTAATTTCTAACTTATTTTAACTTATTGAAATAGTAGAACTTAATATATACTATACTCTTTTAAATAATTAATGTTTAAAGAAAACATGCATACTTTCACAAAAACAAGTTAAGTCTTATAAATATGTTTTTAACTAGTTAGGCTCTCAATTATTCTCTTATTCAAAGAAAAAAGAGCTTTCTTTAATAAACACTTTGATACTACTACTTATAAGTTAAGTATGATTCATGTGATCTAAATATTTAGTACTAGAGATGCACAACTCTTCAATCTTTGGTACTCAACTAGAACCATTCCTTTCTTTTCCACCACGTCACACTTAACCTATATTTTACTCACCATTTTAAATTAATTCGTATGACCCACTTCATCCATACAACAATATATATTTAACACACTATCATTGCTACAAACTTTATACTTTTCTTGATCAAAACTTTTCATGGAAACTCGTCGGAATTCCACAACCTCAGTTGGTTTTAGTCTCCTCCCATCAGAACTCATCCATTACATAATTCTTCGACTCGCTTTGCCCGATATCTTTCACTTAAAATCCGTAAATAAATTCGTTACGTGCATCATACGTGACCAAGACTTTGCTCGAGAGTATAATATTAAGTCGAGTTCTACTACTTGGTTATTTGTATATAAAAAAAGGTGGCATCGTGATCCCGTGGTTGTTCACGGGATCACACAGTCATCTGACCGATGGTTTAAAGTTATGGTAGGTGATATATTGAAGCCTGTTATTCCTCCTGGTGAAGATGTTTATTTTCTAACGGCTTCGGGTAACTTTTTTTTATTTGCTTTGAATTGTAGCAGGGAAGTTATCTCGGTTAATCCTATGACTAAAAAAGTTACAAGGATTCCTCATAGCCCATTGGGCCCACGTGGTACGTCTTCATGGAGACGTTCCGGTATTAAGTTATTAGCTGGCCCGTCTGGGTCGGGCCATTTTAGGTTTTTGTTTGCGGAAATGGTTGATAATTGCCCGACTTTATTTGAGTATGATTCTAGGACAAATAATTGGAAGTCAACGGTAGCAAGTGAAAATAATTTGGTGAATGGGTTACATATTAAGGATGGAAACCGTATATTTTTAAGTGCTTCAAATGGGCCAAGGAGAAGTGTTGTGATTTCTATTGGGTGTGATACAAATGGGCCTATCGTTGTCCGGCCCATATTTTCGGGAGCACTTGAAGATGCCGAATTAGGGGTCGGCTTTAGTTGGGGTAGTTTGATTAAACGTTTACATATATATGGGGATGGGCGGATGCTGATAGTTCGATCAGGATCCGAGAGTGAGGATGGTGCGAGTCGAGGAATAAGGGTTGTGAAAGGGGTGGAGTTATGGGGATTGAGCCCAAATGGGAGACAATGGGCCTTAGTTTCAAATGTACCAAATGAGCTTATAGATGAAATTAAGAAACCATATGGGGTTATGATGGGTTGTTTGGAAGAAAAAGAAGGCACAATAAGGGCTATTTTGATGTCAAATTTTGAGGGTGTTTGGGATATCATTTGGCTTAGTTTTGACATAGAAAAGTCAAAATGGGCATTAGTGCCACTTCCTGAGTTCAAGATGGAAGGCTCAAATATGGCTGGGGTCACCTTCTCTTCTGGGCTAACCATCACTTAGATCAAACCATTGGGTTGGTCTAACTTGTGTATTTTGTATATATCTTTAAGAGTTTTTGTATAAAATTGTGTTTTGTTGACCCCCAAAAAGTTAAAATAACTTGTTGGGTGGTCTCAATACTTTGCATTCGACATGGTTTGTAAGCAAGGCCAAATAATGTATCTTAAAAATCACACTTCAAAACGGAACTTCACTTGTGATACATATAACTTCAAATAACTTAATAAATGATTCCAAAATACTTGTAATACCAGGTTAAACCCGTAATGAAACTTGGGTTTCTTTAGCCCATATAATTATAGAAAGATTATATAAGATTAGATAGCAACTAAAGCACACATATACATAAGGTAAACCCCAGTCTCAGGATTGGATTCTAAACTAAGGTTTCACATGACTCGCGAAGCCCTTGAGAGTTGAGAGTTTCTTAGATCGTGAAACACCACAATGTTGTCAATAAGTAAAGCATCCATCTTATTATTAGCCGATCAATACTTTACGGATTAAGCCCATATTTGTCATACTCATTATTATGTCATGTAATCTTGCACTTTGGTTGTTATTTGCATATCTTCCAGTTTGCGACTTATTTTCAGTTTGACTATTATTTGCGTTGCATGCTAGCACAACAATAAAATCTCTTTTCTGGATTCATTGCAGTTCACGATGTGCGAACAATCAAAGGAAATGACAATTGTTGCATTCAGCCATGAGGTTCACAAGATGGGTGTGTCTTTTGTTTCGAGTGTTTATGTGTTATTGAATTAGGTTTTTTTTTTACTATGAGAGTCAATGGGATAAATAAATAAGCAAGTGCTAAAAGGAGGCAACTGAAAATGACTAAAATAACCTCACGTGATTATCACTTGTCTATACTTAACGAGATATTTTAACTAAGGTAACGAAATTCATTTGGATCCGTAAAAATATAAACCTCAATATTATGCAAAATCCGACAACCATAGTGGCCATTTATGTAATTAACCCTTAAATAAATTATACGGAGTATGTATTTAAATGTTATATTTATATTTTTTTATATTGTTAGTCAGAACCTACTTATAGTAGATCAAATTTAATCTTTTGTACAAAAGCTTGATAGCATAGCAATTGTCTGAATTAAAACAACCAATTCATCATATCTTGTATCAACACTAGTAAATCTAACGGTGAAATCTAACCAGTATATGATATTAGCACTTAAAAGATATAATAAACTGGCTTTTAATTGTCACCGGAAGAAGTTGCAACACGTGGATCTTTGTGAGGGCGCTTGAGAACGGGTACATCTTCAACTTGAACCTCGATACCTATTAGATAACATACACATAGCGGAGAATAATATAAATGGCAAAGAAATTATCTACGAGTATCCACGTTTAACTGAGAGACTACATACAGAATGTTTAACCATTAATCAATCCCGCTTAGCATTTATTAAGCTGAGCTTTGTACTATTTTCTTCCAGTTAGTTTTATTTTAAACACATTTTTGTCACATTCAATGCATATGTGTTGTAAATGCATAACAACAAGTGAAAGACACATCATGCATCTACAATAGACAAAAGCAAAGTAACAACTGATAAAAGATAACAAACACTGCATATAGTGGAATTAAATGTTAGGAAACGGACTTAAAAGTTAAAACATCTATTAATAAGTTCTAGAACCACATTACCAGAAGCAGTTGTTGATGAATCTGTTGTCCCATGGTTTGAATCATTGTGAGGGCGCTTGAGACCAAATCATCCGAATTCAACTTTGTTAGTGATAGCAGAGCAGTCACAAGTTGCTAATGCTTCTGCAGCTGCTACACATGATTTGCAACACACGCGCTTCATGACTAGGTCTATGAATTCAAGTTGGAGAGTATCTGTAAATGATTAATAAATTACATGGTTCAAACTTCAAAGTATATCTTTAAGAAGTCAAATTGATCAGATGGGGTAGAGACTTGTTCTCGCAAGCTATTTAGAAAACACACTTTG
The DNA here is from genome assembly GCA_030686995.1 of Artemisia argyi. Taxonomy (NCBI): domain Eukaryota; kingdom Viridiplantae; phylum Streptophyta; class Magnoliopsida; order Asterales; family Asteraceae; genus Artemisia; species Artemisia argyi. The sequence continues at coordinate 175,524,962 of CM060704.1, forward strand.
ATGAACAAGATATTAATCTTCACAATATAGATAATTAGACACACAATGATAATAGATCATTTTTATTACGGTTAAATGTAAAATCACGTGAACACCCCAGCTTTGATAATATTATGTTTTGATTTAGTCTTTGGAAGTTGCAACACTCACTTTGGAAACAATTAGGCAATTAGCCAAGGTAATATGTAAGGATTAACTAAGTTATAAATAAGTTGATTCAAGTAAAAGTTGGTCTCACACAAAACAATTTCACGGACATTGTTACTTAAATAGGTAAAATTATCACACTTTTACAAACACTACAAACAGGTATAAGAACATGATAGCAAGCAAGCTCACAAGTTGATGCTTTAGTTTCAAACAAGTATGCTGGTCTAGGTGCACGCACTACTCCTGCCGCAGCCATTTCTGCTTCAGTCGCTAAAGCTTGTGCTCTAAGTTCTTCGTAATCTATCTCTGGGAGTGGATCTATAATATATTACAACGTCAAAGTTAGAATATATTTGATAAGAACTAGGAAATCAATCAAATGGTGAGAGGCAACAACCACTATAAGAGTGGGTTGCATTTTCGGGAGATGGTTTTTAAAAACAGGTTAAGCTGTAAAAAGGACAGAATAAGAGTTGTTACCTGGATCCCCAACAGCACAAATACCCTGCTGCGGAGGGTTCTTAATACCTACTAGTATTAATTATCCAACAGCACAAAAATACATGTTAAAGCCGATTTAAATAAATGAACATACATGAGGTCGATTTTGAGTTGAAGTAAATCTTAAACGAGACAGTTTAAAATACACCAGAAATTAAGTAAAAAGCCAACATGTTGAGATGCGTAAAAAATACTCCCTCCGTCCCTTATTAAATGTCCATGTTTGACTTTTCAAGTCTTTATTTATCAACTTTAACCTTAAATATTTTTACTTGTGTTATATAGTATTTGATAAAAATTATACGCAATGAAAATACATTTAAAACTTAATTCATTCATATATTTTGTATCAAATATTATATTACACAAACAAAATTATTTAAGGTCAAAGTTGAGAAAGAAAGACTTTGAAAATTCAAACAGGACATTTAATAAGGGACGGAGGGAGTATGATATTAAGACTTTGATAAAAATATGATACAGATATAAGAAGGATTCAAGACAAACGAGTATAATAAACAGTTAGCAGAGGACTCACCAGTTGCTGCTTCTTCTGCTTCTGCTGCTAAACCTTCCTCTTATCACCTCAGGTGTGGCAATCACTGTATGCTTAGGCGGTGTATAAAATTTAGGAACTATAAATCACAAAAAGAAAAAGAAAATTACACACCCTTATTGAATTTGTAAACCTTTAAAAATTAATAACTTGTGAAGCTTTCGGGAACACTCCATAAATTATGTGGGAAACGGTGTACACTTTTATTAATATAATTAGATTACAAGAATCAATAATAAATTAACATAAATTAAAAGACAGAAAACTAAATCACAGACAGTAGGGGTGGGCACAAGAGGCAAGGTGGGGTATTTATAGGCCAAGACCCAAACTTGGGAATATTTTACCTAGTCTGGCGCTTCGCCCGCGCGCCAGGACCACTTTAGAAATTTTCCAAGTTTTGGGTGTTGGACTTGTAAATACATAACCTTGCTAAACCCCTAATTGTACTTCATACAATTAAATCTTAATATTAATCATTCTAAGGTTTACCAACTCAAATAGCCAATTTGTAAAATATTTTGTGAAGTGTTTATGAGAAACCAATTATCAAGGATAGAAAGGGTAGAAAGGATAATTGGATAGGGGTAGAATATGTAATCCTCACATGGCATAAAAGAGAGAAAGAATATGCCATGTGATATTTCAAGAGAGGGAAGAAATTTGAATTTGAAATTCAAATATTGTGAGAGGGAAAAGAGAGAGTGAGGTTGAGTTAGAGATGAACCATGGTTGAGATAGAGTAACCATGGTTAGGTGAGAAAGAGGTGTGTTGAGAACAAACCATGGTTGGGTTAGAGAGTGAACCATGGTTGGGTTAAGAAGGATATCCAAGGGAATATTCTATCCTTGGAGAGAAAGGGTGAACGGAGGGTTGAGATGAGTTGGAGAGAAATGGATGGTTGTGATGAAAGGAGCCTATGTTTAGGATTCAAAAAATTCGCCATGTGTTGCAATAGAGAGGAGAGGATGTGATGTGAGTTGGATAGGATGTGAGGTTGATTTGATGGGGAGCCTAGTGTGTGAGGGAGGAAGATGGTTGTGCGTGAGGTGTGTGTAATTACAAAGGGGATGAGTTGGATATGATGTGAAGTGTGTAAGACATGAGATGTGATGGGGAGCCTTGTGTGTGAGAGAGTAGAAAGGTTGTGAGAGGAGTGTGTGTAATTTGAAAGATGAGTATTGATATAAATTTGAAATAAAAGATTTGATGCTGAAATCAAAAAGTTTGGATTTACTCAAAATCTTGATGAGCCATGTGTATATCAGAAAACTAGTGGGAGTGATAATGTAATTTTTCTTATCTTATATGTTGATGACATATTGATCATGGGAAAAGACATTCCAAGTTTGAAAAAGGTTAAGGCATATCTTGGAAAGTGCTTTTCTGTGAAGTATTTAAGGAAAGCTACATATATTCTGGGAATCAAGATCTATAGAGATTGTAATAACCTAATATAATCACTTCACACACATATATTTTAGAGAGAGAAAGTAAGTATTCTACAGAGAGAAAGAGGTAGAGAGAGGTGGAGAGAACTATGTGAAATAAACCTTGAATACTATGAACTCCCACACCCTCCTAACAAGCCTAGGAGGGTTTATATATTTCTTACACTAGGCCTTCATGGGCCGGATCTTGGACCCTTAATGGGTCGAGCCTTTAAGGCTTTACATTAAATACTTGGACTAGCACTATTACTAACTATTACACGTTAACCTAACACGTACATTACTTGTTGACTCACTAATGATCGTCACTTTTAATGCTAAAAATCTCCCTCTAAAAGACAATCATTGAGATCTCTCTTTGATTACATAAATGTTCAACACTTCTAATGCTAACAATCTCCCCCTAAGGGTGATCATTGAGATATCTCTTTTGTGACCTTGATCTTTGATATTTGAAGCTTGTTGTCTTTGAACTTCGAGTCTTGTTGTGTAATAGTTTGGCTAGTTCCTTTGTTCCAATCATACTTTGTGATCTTTATTATAATCTCTTGATCTTTTTTGCCTTTCATCAACATCTTCAAATATCGGTGTCTTTAAGTCTTTTCCAACATGCTCATACTTTGTTTTACTTTGAATCTTTGTGAAGTTATCTTTTCTTTGACTTTAATCTTTGTTTCTTTAGTTTGTAGATTCTTTGACTTTGACTTAGAAACATTCTAAACTTTGCTTTGCTTTGATCTTTGAAGAGAGCTTTGTTGGGTATGAGCATGTGGATCTTTGAGTGATGGTAACGGTCTTTCTCCAAGGAGCATTCATCGGTAGCTGCATGGTAAACATTAGTAGTAATCTCCAATCGATCATCGTGGACTTTTCATAAAGATTAGACCACTATGCTTGTTTTACTGATGAATGTCTTGATTCCATTCACCTTGGTCGGGCGCATCAACCGTCCTAATCTAATTAGGGACAGTTATTATTACATAGGATTAATCCAAATAAAGACCCACGTCTTATGGAATCAATTCATGAAAGGAATCTCCTTAGCGGGATTTCCAGCACTTATAGGTTCAGACTTTGAGATAATTAACAGCATAGTGTGAAAGCCCTCTCTAATCCTTATAAAGGTTGTTCCTGAATTGGATACCCTCAATAAGGCTTACAAAGATATACAAAAGTATACCCACAATTCAGGTGAGCCACTGAAGTATACCGAAGTATCACTCCACGACTGTAGACCGTTTGAGACAAGTAATCACCATAATATGTAAGGCAAGATCCGTAGATCTCATAAAGACTCTTATATAACTTGTGTGCTTTTTAGCAAACACAAGTTTATGCATAGGAAAGTGTATCCTAAGAGATCTTTTAATGAATCTCATGGCTCTAGACTCGATTACGTGCGTTTTAGTTTTAGTCATCGGAGGCATGGAGCTGAGGGCCTCCTTTTCAATATCAACACATCTCGGAGTGAGAAATGAAACAAAAATATTTTAAGAGATACTTGAGTGGCTAGGAGGTTAAGTGCAGTGCATCACTGGGTCCATAACATCTTGTCTTCAATACCGGTGTCACCTTAGCAACAACCAGTAGCATATATATTGAACCCGGTTTCTGCCCTAAGGTTGAACATTTGGAGGGCTATTTCTTTTCACCCTTTCATTAAATTTTCTTTTTAGTTCTTCAACCCCTTCTTTCTCCTTTCATTCCTTTACTCCTTTTTTCTCAAATCATACATAAGGACTTCTAATTCTAATCTATTGGAATTGTCCTTGGATAGATCCCTGCGGCTCTAGCAGATCATTGGACATCAACCTAAACATAATCACCTTATTACTCCATGATTATCCTAGGTTCATAGATCACATACCATATAACTTTTTGTAAAATCTCTCAAAGTATTTATGATAATAAAAGCATACTTTGTTAACACTTAGAGAGTTTTGCTTTTTCTTAGATACTCCCTCTTCACATGTGCTTATGTGTTTTAAAGATAAATTTGCACATGTTAGGTAGAGTTCGCACTTTTTGAATTGATTGATTTTCAGTGAAGATGACCGATTCGAGATACGCTTACATCACTAGTTAGACTAGCTTGAAATTATTACCCATCCTGGTCAAGTTGAAAGAAAGTCTCTCGAGACGGTACATTTTACTTAGACAAGTCCTATTCGAGACACGCTTACATCACTAGTTAGACTAGCTTGAAATTATTACTAGTCTTGGACAAGTCTTTTAGATTATTGACATTTAAGCTTTGTCAATTCGTTGGTAATATCTGAGTCGAGCTCACATGAAATTTCGACATGATCACTTTTTAATCTCATTTCTCCCCCTCAAAAATAGCATATCCACGGTATTTTTGATACCGATTGATTAAAATTTTTGTTTTTGGATAGCTTATCGGGAGAAACGAATGTTTTTTTTTTTTAATTCCATATCAGTTTCTTTTGAGCATGACCTTTTTGGAACATCTTGTCATTACTCCCCCTCAAAACTAGAACATTTTGAATAAATTTAAGCTTTTAAGGATTTGAGGGAGTAATATCTTGAGCAAAATTTTGAAAAGTTTTGAAAAACCTTTTGAAAAATTTTAAATAAATTATGCTCAATATTAAGAAGACATTGATAAGCTTTTGTGAGAGGTCTTTTTTTGAGGATTGTTGTACTGAAACGTACAACAGGGTCCTTTCTTTGAAAATCGCGGGTTATGCATTGTGATGTGTACATAAGCCATAATGTTTTTAGGATAAGTGCTCGAAAAATATTTAAAACCTTTCTTTTAATTTAAGCACTTTCCTTTCTTTGAAGCATGGGTCCTGAACTGATGTGTCCAGAAGCCATTATGTTGAAGAACGAGTCCTTAGCTGAACTACTAAGAAGTCATAATTTTGAAGAACGAGTCCTTAGCTGAAGTACTAAGAAGTCATTAGATTTAGATTAAACACCAACCTTTGGAATCCATTTAAGCACGGCACCAACGGGTTTACCATATTTTGAAATCCATTTGTAAGTTGTGTCAATCTGAGACAAAGAAGTTGAATTCCAACGAGGACTGAAAACTGGTGTTTCATTTTGAAAAAAAGCTCGTGGAATCAATGGTCATTTAAAACTCTTTTGATTTTGAAAGTTGTTAGAGAAACCCGATGTCTCTCTTGGAGTTTTAAAACTTGAAGAAGAAGTTTTCCATCCATTGTTGAAACTCGGTTTCGTTTTTGAGATGCATGGAAACCTTTCAGAATTTGCATTTTTCAAAGCAGATCTATTCTTTTGTTGTAGCGGAAGCATTTCAAAGTATGAATATTTCAAATGTTTTGAACAACTTTGCTTTGGTTTCCACACTAGCTTTACCGGAGTAGAACGAGAGTATGGAGTTTGAAAAACTTTATTCTTTTCTTTTAGAGCACTTGTAGTTGAAACCTTTTGAGGAGTAAATGTTTCAGAAAAATTAAGTCTCTCTGAAAACTTCTTTCCTTTTTGCAAAGAATAAGTGGTAAACTCATAAACCCTTTTTGAAAATGGTTTTGAAGATTCACCCGTGTAAACCTTCTCTAAAACACTTACTTGTGGTTTATACTCGTTTGAAACTTGAGATTTTCCTTTTGACTGGTTAAGAACATCAAACTTTGCTTTTAAGGCATTGTATGAAGTTCTCAAATCATTGTATTCTTTTTTAAGAGAAAGATTATCTGATGATACCAATTTTTCATGTAAAGAAACCTTTTGATTTTCAAGATGTGCATAATATTTATCATATTTGTTTGTTTCGATTGAAAAATCATTTTTAGCATCACCAAAATTCTTGGTTTGTTGTGCTATCGTCTTTTCCAATTCAACAATTTTCTTTTGAACACAGATTTTTCTTTTTCAAAAAGATGATTTTCTGCGATCTAAGAATTAGATTTGTTTGAAATTTTATTTTGAACTCTTGACTGCTTGATTGAGTCAAACAAGTTTTTGTAAGTCTGTTTCAAATGCTCATTTTCTGTTTGTAATGATGCCACAGCATGTTCCAACTCAATATTTTTTGTATCAAGTTCGTCAAAATCAAACTTGATTTTGGTATCATCACAAATTTCTTCAAAAATCGTTTCTCTTCCTTTAAGCACCGATGTCAAAGAGTTTTCCGAAAACTTTTTCTCATTCTTCTCTTGTAGTTTTAGTTGGAAGGAGATACTTTGTGCTTTGAGTTTTGCAAGATCTTTCTCAAACTGAGCAGTTCTTTTTGACAGTTCTTCTTTGATCTCAGATACTTCTTTTGAAAGCTCGGTGATTTTCTTTTTGAGATAAAAATTTTCAGATTTCAAAGAAGATGTTTGTTCAAAATTCACATTCTCATACTTATGACTGACAGATATTGACTTGAATGGCTCTATTTGATTAGTGAAAATTTCTTTTTGAATTTCAACTAATAAGCATTTTTCATCAAATTCATCTTCAAGAGAGTGAACTTACTTTAAATCTTCTCTCATTTCAGTGACAAGATATTTTTCAAAGTAATCAAAACTTAAGTTGATATCTTTCACACGAGGCTCAATCTCATCTTTTAAAATCTTTTTACTTCAATTTGTAGGCGTAAATCCGATGAAAGAGGATTAATGTAATCATTATTGGTGTTTTGTTGCGTAAACCAAATGACTTTTAACATTTGCTCAATGTGATGTTTAAGATTACAAAACTGTTTCCTTGTTTTATTTTGCCATAACGTAGCATCATAAGTAGCAAGTTAAGCTTCTTTGAAATATCTGTCAATTGTGTACAACCATACACAAAGCCATGGTACGAGAATGGGGTTTTTCTTTGATTTACTTTAAAATGTTTTACCTCTTCAGTTTTTTCTTCATCTTCTGAGTTGAACAGAATATCAGTCGATAAACCTTTTCCCAGTTTTTCAGCGTCATACAAACTAGGTTTCAACTTTTGTACTTTGTTGAAAAAACAAGGTTTTTCATTATTAAAATCATGTTCCAAATTATTTTCCAAATGATGAATATTTTCAAAACCAATTCCGGTTGTTCTTTTAGAAACGTTATCATCTTTAATAGGCATCATGTTGAGAGTCTGAGTAGTCTGTCCTAATTTTTGAAGTTTGTTTTCAAGATCGCTTGCTCATTTAAAAAACTCTTGGTTTTCATTCTCGAGATTTTTTTTAACAATCTCAAAATTTGAAGTGGTTTTTTGAAGCCTTGAATATTCACTTTTTAACTCAGTGTTCTTTTTTAAAAGCGCTTCAACCTTTCTGTTGTTAAGAACCGTTTGTTCATCTAGTTTTTGAATGGAACGTTTTTCATGAAAAACAGCTTCTCTATAACCAACTTCGAGTACTTCTTGTTGTTTCAAAGGTGGTTTGACAGACTTTCCATTCATTTCAAACTTCCGAGCTTGACATTTAAGGTTCGAGATTTCAATTTCAAGTTTAGTTTTGCTTTTCGTTATATTTTCAAAAGGTTTTTCCAATTCCTTAAATCTCTCAAGCTCTTTGGTTAATAAGACATTCGTTTGCTTAGCTTCACGATTGTCCTCTTTGCACTTATCAAGTTCATGTTTGAAATTATTGATTAATGAAGCAAAGAAGGCACGATCTTGCTCATGAGTAGATCCATCCAGGGCAGGCTCACCTCCATTAGGATCCATATCTGGAGTAGCAAGAGTGATATTACTATCAGTCTGTTCCACCACATATGTGTCACTAACAGACTCAAGATGCGCAGGATGTGTCTAATCATGAGCAAACACATTATCGAACATAACAACATCAACATTATCATTTGAATGTTGTACCGTAGCCAATATCTCTGTGTCAAATGAAGGTCTGATGTGATCATCCACGGTATCCCAAAAAGCTTCATTCCTGTGTGTACCATCAGCATTCGAATCATACCTTGGACTGCTACTTTCAACATGTTGTTCTAAAGATGTATCACTTCCCATGAATCCCAAACCAGCATTTGATGTTTCACCCTCATTGACGGTTCCTTCTTCTGTTTGATCGTCTTTGTCTGTCTCTTCAACCTCTGTTTCCTTTAAATGCATTTCTCTTTCAATTAGCTCTCTTTCTTTTAACTTCATATCTTTTTCAATCTGATCTCTTTCCCATTTCAGCTTCTCAATTTCATTTAACTTAGCTTCCTCAGCATCAGGTATCTTTTCGAGTTCACCCATGTCATTCATGCATTTAGTTCTGAAGGTCGTATAGCTTACCCAAAATCTTTGGTAAAATGCATCGATAAACTGTGATTGGTTCATTATCCAAGGGTTAAATATACTCTGAAGCTGTGTCTTGAGCACTTTAAGAGCTTCCTTGCAGTCACGCGTATGAAGTTCTTTTCCATTAAGTAGCTTTTCAAGTTGATTCAGGTTTTGGATGAGTTTTTCTTTGAAATTATGAAATCGGATTCTGATGAAGTATTCAAATTCTTGATCAAACCTTGAATCATATCCTGATATATTTATGACCTTCTCAATCTGTGACTTGAACACTTTAAATGCTTTCTTTGAATCTCTCTCTTTCATTTGTATTTTCTTTTCCATTGTGTTACGATGTGTGATAAAGTTGATCTTGGATCGGCTCAACGATAAAGGAGTTGTGTTTGGTGAAGATGAAGTTACTTTGTTGTAGTTATGTGTCCTTATTCAAAACTTTGAGCTCTATTCGAAAAATCCTCTAACTATTCGAAAAATCCTTTGTCTATTCGAGAAATCCCTTGCTATTTGAAAAATCCCTCTATTCGAAAAATCTGAAGCCAATTCGAAAAATTTGAAGCTTATTCGAAATTTTTTTCTAATAGGTTTATATGATAAAAATTTTCTAGTAGGCTTATTCGATTTTTTTTTCTAATAGGATTATTCGAATTTTTTTTTCTAGTAAGCTTATTCGATTTTTTTTTTTTCTAATAGACTTATTCGAAATTTTTTTCTAGTAGGCTTATTCGATTTTTTTTTCTGATAGGCTTATTCAATTTTTTTTTTTCTAATAAGCTTATTCGAAAAAAATTTCAAATAGAAATTTCTAATTCGTAAGAAGAAGAAATTTTTTCACGTGTCGAAGTGTTTTTCTATTTTATACAAGGTAGAATAATACCGAGTAATCCACCAATCTTGAAGAAACCACGGAGAGTGACAATTCGAAAATTTGAGGGTTTCACTGTTCTAAAGATGACTATTAGAAAAATTCTTAGATTTCCAAAATCACAAAAAATCACCTAAAACAAGTTATAATCTTCAAGATTCTTGTACTTCAAACCTTAGAAACACTCAAACAATCATAAAGTTGCAAAATTTAACACTTTTAACACGATTTGAGACTATTCTAAAAATGAAGAACATAAGGTATGATTTTTCAAACTTGGAAGATTTTCAAAAAACTTGAAACTTTTTTGTGACAAATGATTTATAACACTAATTTGTAATAATAATAAAAAAAGTGCTAAAACCACAAAAAAAAAAAAAAAAAAAAAAAAAAGTAAAGATTTTTATGAAAATTTCGAATAGAACCCTTAAAAATAAAGAGACACACACAAACTCACACACCCCTAAATCATTGTTAGGCTCTTGATACCACTTGTTAAGACCCAATATAATAACTTCACACACATATATTTTAGAGAGAGAAAGTAAGTATTCTAGAGAAAGAAAGAGGTAGAGAGAGGTGGAGAGAACTATGTGAAATAAACCTTGAATATTATGAACTCCCACACCCTCCTAACAAGCCTAGGAGGGTTTATTTCTTACACTAGGATTTGATGGGCTGGATCTTGGACCCTTAATGGGTCGAGCCTTTAAGGATTTACATTAAATACTTGAACTAGCACTATTACTAACTATTACACGTTAACCTAATACATTACTTGTTGACTCACTAATGATCGTCACTTTTAATGCTAACAGAGATAGATCAAGGCGGTTAATTTGTTTAAGTCAAAGTACTCACATTAACAAAATATTGAAGATATTCAATATGCAAAATTCCAAGAAAGGATATTTGCCAATGGAAGTAAAGCATGGCTTAAGTAGTGAGTTATGTGCTTCAACACCTGTAGAGGTAGCACAAATGAGAAGAGTTCCTTATGCTTCGGTAATAGGATCTATTATGTATGCGGTGAGATGCACAAGACCATATGTGGCGTACGCTTAGAATATCACTAGTCAATTTCAACAGAATCCAGGTGAATAACACTGGACTGCTGTTAAACATATTCTAAAGTATCTTAGGCATACGAAAGATATGTTTCTGGTGTATGATGGAGATCCATATGTAGAATTTGGTGTAACAGGTTACTGTGATGCATCCTAGCAATGTAAGAAAAATGATGCGAAGTCTTAGACTGGTTATGTCTTTGTTATCTGTGACAACCCGCAAATTTCCTATTACATTCTATTCGGAGAAACAACACTCTATTTTTGAGTTTGGCGTTAGTTGAGAGAAACTAGACGTAATTATAGTCATTCTCACCGGAAATAATATTCTGGGTACGTTGATGAAATTCCCGCTTCTTAAATCCACCGTTTACTAACATAAACGAGCCTCGAACCTTGTTTCATGCAAGATATAAGAAATTACAATACTGGTCCCTGTGCAGATTATACCCCGCCGCCCCCTGAATTTTATAGGTTTCCATTTATGGTCCCTGGATAGTTTCATTTTCAACCCTAGAAGGCCTTAACTATATAAAGACCATTATAATAGTTTAGGGTTCCATGTCTTCTTCTTCATTTGGCAGCCGCTCCACCCTTACACCCTTTCCGGCCATGTTTTCCGGCCAAACACCCTCACCACCTCCATACTCTACTCGACCTCCTCATCACTTTGATACACTCCACGCGCCACTAATCGTCTTCTAACGCCACGTAACCATCACCACAGTCACGAAATCATCATCTATACCATCTCACGAATCTAAAATAATAAAAACGAGATTAAAAAGGTTGTTTGGTATCATTGTTCCCTCGTATTCGTGTTTGTTTGGCCTCGTATAAGGTGTAACCGTGAGTTTAGAGACTCACGGTCTAGTGGGTTTTGTTGGGTCAAGTGTTGTGTTGCTCGAATTTGGGTATGGTTGTGTCTCGGACTGAGATTGGTCGTTTGGGGCTCGGTTTTGGTTGTTGTCAGATTGTTGTTGCTCTTGTCGTGTTGGTTTGTTGTTATCCCTGTTGCGTTTTTGTTGTGCTCAGGTCGTTGGTTGTCCCTGCTGTTGTGTTAAAATTGCTACTATTGTGTTATTGTTGTTGTGGTGTCCGAATTCTGGATATAGGATTTAGATTTGGAAGTTGGGTTTTGAAGTTTTAGTTGTTTTGGTGTTGGGCAGTCGCGCGACCTAAGGGTCCGTTTGGTTATTTTAGTAGTGGCCAAGAATAGGAGCCGAGACCGTTAGGGTCTCGGCATGGATATTGATTTTGTTGTTGCGGATTGGCATGGATATTGATTTTGTTGTTGCGGATTAGATGATGGAGAGTAGGATTAGTTGATGTGCCGTTGTCGGCCGTCACTTGTTGAAGTTGTGATTGTAGTATATATATGTTATGCGGACTTGGTGATAGATGTTTGTGATGATTTGAGCGTGTCGAGCGTCATCGAGACTTTCTAGTCCCGAGTGATCTCGACGAGCCAAAATGGACTTATATGATTGATTGTTGACTATTTGACCCATGATAAATGTGACTTGAAACGAGTGTGACCCGTGAAAATATAATAACGGTTAAATATTAAGGATACGAATTTTATTATATGTAGATAAAATTAACTTTAAATATTTAGTAACGATTGATAATCGTTATTTTATATTTATAAGTTTATAATAATAATAATAATAATAATAATAATAATAATTAGAGATCGATAAGTACGTTAGTTAACGTTTGCAAGATTAATAAGAAATATTAATAAATGTTGAGCTCGTTCGTTAATATTCCAAAATTAATACGAGATTGTTAAATAACGACGAATACGTTATCTAATAATTATTATTAGAAATAATAAATGCAACGAGGTTGATTATGAATACGGACGGGTTACTAATCGTTTTGAGGGCACATTTATCGAGATATACCATTTGTAGAAATATCAAGGTTTAGACGGAATTGATGACCAGAGGGTTGACTTAGTAACCGTTTAAGTGTGATCGTTTTGATGTGGTCTACGTAGTTTGACCCAGTTGTCTCGTGTTGAGTTTTGTCGCGTTTCTTGTCAAGTTCGCTTGGTTATCCTTTGGCGTGAGTTCACATGAGTCTATGGCGTGTCCTCACTACACACACAATGATACCAAACACAAACACAAATAATGGTTAACGAGAGATTTGGAAATAGAAGAATGGGTAATTACTTGGGAGAAGTTAGCTTATGGAGGATTTGGTTCATCGTTGAGAATCTCGTTTTTCTATAAGTTGGATATGTAGAAGGCTTCGCCGTTTTCCGTATTGATGTACCGCCTCCTTGATGCTATTGTGAATTTGCTAGATGCCAGTTGTGTCAATCGTGATCTTTGCGTTGCTCTGGCCCAGGTGAGTTCATAGCCCCTCCACTTTTACTGGTTTTTAAACTATTTTTGGGGGAGAATACATGCTCGTTTTCAACTAAACTCAAGTTTGCTTATTTGGATACGTGAATTGTTTACCCAAGATTTGACTATTTGGTTGGAATATTTGATTCGGTTATTTGAATGCGTTATGTGATTACTTGTTTATTTATGTGGTATGAGATTTGTGATGTGGTTTATGAAACTGTTAAATGAGCTGGCTAAGGTTATATCAGATGTTGTTTTTACTTAGGGGTAGCAGCATGTCACCAGTGGGTGAGCCTCCCTTAGGGTATTACTAAGGTTGCAGCATGTCACCAGTGGGTGAGCCTTCCTTAGGGTATTATGTAGAGCATGTCGTATCCTTACGAATGCAGTGCATGTCGTATCCTTACGAATGCAAGAACATGTCGCATCCTTGCGAATGTTGGGCATGTCGCATCCTTGCGAATGCATATTGAATTGATTGGTTTTTGGACTATAGTGTGCACCTATAGGGATTTCTTTTGTGGTTTGACTTAGCCAGCGTAACAGGGTAAATCTGTGTGACTCTATATGTGTGTAGCATCTATGTGATTGATTATGGTTTAAGTGGTTTGACTACGAGCTGATTGTGGTTATTTGATTTGAAATTGTGATTTAGGCAGTGTAAGCCTACGTTAAGTTTGACTTGTTGAAAAGGATGATTTGAACTCGAAAATATTTTGATTCAACTATATTGTTTTAAACTAAAACTCTATGGACTCACCAGCGTAAGCTGACCGTTTTAGCATGTTTTTTCAGGTTTAAGGCGTTAGCTCACTATTTGAAGGCGCTTGGCAAGGGGCATTGGTCATAGGCGACTCTGATAAATATTTGAGACCACTTTATTGTTTTATGGGCCTATTTCCGCACTACTTTTTTTAAAATTTAAATTTAATGTTTTTGTATTACAACTTTTCTTCCAAATAATTGAAATAAAAACCGTTATTGTACTTATGTTGTGATACCAATTTTGTAGCACCCCAGTGACATGTATGCTTCCGCTGTACCCGAATTTTGGGGGTGTTACATTATCAATGAAGGAGTAGTAGACTGGAAGAGCAAGAAGCAGAGTACTATTGTGATGTCTGCGACATAAGCTGAATATATAGCTGCTTCGGAAGCTACTATGGAGGCTACCTGGATAAGGAAATTCATTTCAAGGCTTGGTGTTATGCCTTCAATTGAATTACTTATTAATATGTATTGCAACATTTCTGCTGGCCGCAATCATATTTGCCAATGATTCTGGAGTAATGAAGGGTACCAGGCATTTTCTTCGGAAGTATCCATATGTTTGACAACAAGTCAGCATAGGAGAGATCAATCTTTTAAAAGTTCACACGTACAGATGATAACTTAGTTGATCCATTCACTAAGGCTTTGGATAAAAACAAGCTTACTAAACTTGCCCATGGCATTGGACTTAGATTAGCAAGTAGTTTCATGCATTTCTGTGTTTAGTATTTAAATAAAGGATATTATAAACATTTAGTATATTTTAATAAAATAAAGTATTTGTTATGTTTATGTTCATTATTTAATATTGTTGTCTTATATTTGCATGTTTAATTCATGAATAAATTAGTTATTCTAAATCTCCTATTGTCAGTTAATAATATGGGAATATCATTAAATTAAGACAAATGTAAGTTTTGTAGAATATACTTGAAAGTATATTGATGCGTAGTCATACAAAATTCACATGTTATTTAATAAATTGAATATAGGACTTACCCCAAACTATATGATGTTACCTTAAGGATGAAGTTATTAAGTAAATCATGAATACTTATCCTCAGACTTGAGATATCAGATAACTGTCGTGAATGTAGTGCATTTCTATGGAACAATTTAACGCTACACGTAACTAGTAGTCATAAGGATTGTTTTCTGAAGTGTTGCAAAGTTCATGAGTTATGCTCGTAGTCAAGATATAATTTGTTCATTCAAATTTATTTTGGAGTTTAATACTGCTGGCCCCTCGTAGGGTTGCCAAGATGTTTGCGTGACCACGCCCAAGATGTCCCCCGAATATGTTTAGAAGATTTGGTAATCTTGCTCAATCATAAACAACGAGAAACATAATAGTTAAATAAAGAATGACTAAATCCATATCATTATTTAACATAGTATTAGTAACAAAAGGAAAATAATAATGATGAATCATTAAAGGTTTTTTCAGGAGACCTACTCGAGTTGTACTAGAGGCATCTAACTGTTGCTAGACGCTAACCGATGTGATCGCACTATTAAGATATGTCTAAGTGGGAGCTGTTAGTTTTATAGACATAAAATAATAGTTGTGTGTTTGGATCGAACTCGAGATCACGGGATTGCACACTTTACGTATGAAAGTTAAAGTTTAATAATTAAATATAAAATGTTATGTTAATTATTAATTATACAAAATACATAACGATCGTTAGTGTTTAACGGATAATGACTAACTACCATTAGACGAATATAAGGAAAGTATTGTGTGTGAATAATTGGTAAGTCAGGAAGGATCCGGAAGTCCCCTTAGGCTTGTGACCGATCGGCAAGGGATAGGGAATCCTATTCCTTGTCTAACTTGAGCTCCAAGTTTCACACACTATATAAACAAGGCTAAGGGCTCAAGGTTTGTACCTCTTGTGCACACACAAAAATTCTATACTTGTTTTCTCTCCGCTTGTTTTCTTTAGGCCTATCGACAAACACCCTTAACAAGGGTCGATCGATTTTTGCTTTTAAACAAAGTGTTTGGTTTAATTTTTTGTGTTAAAAACTAGCATTACTTTAACTTGTTTTAGTACGTGTGTACAAGAACGTGAATCAAACACACGATTATTTGATTCTTGGATTGAATTGCAAAAACGGTAAGGGGCAATTCGTGTAATCCTTATAAACCCTAATTAGGGTTCTTGATAATTGTATTGAAGATTAGATTCTTGTTTGGCTAAAATCTTAAGGTACTGGTTAATTAATTATGTATTATATGTTCCTACGCTTCCGCATGTTTACTTTGATGCTTTGTGTGTTTTAATTATGTTTGACATGATATTAAAATTCCAACAAATACGAGTAACAGATTAAACACACAAAGGCATGTTCCAAAAATAATGAGACTTACAATACATGAGTATCAAACTTGAATATGAACTTAACCATAAGATCACATAAAGGATAATGCAAAAAAACAATATAAAAGCAATGAAATATAATATAAGTAGTCCACCTAGATGGTTAGCTGCGAAGCTGGGCACGGATGGCTTATGTGGTGAAAGCCGATATTACGAATCAAGGTGGTACCCCATTGATCCGTTAAAACATTATAAGTATATAGTCGGAGTTGCCACATGTTGTGTACTTGAATCTTGAAGCTCAGTTGCACAATATTGTTGGAATAATCAATACATCCATTCCTTACCCACTCATTTCCATTCATAAGTGCGGAGGGGTCAGTGGACCAGAGTCGATAAGAGACCCTATTTGTTTAAAAAAAAAGCATAAGGAAATCTGCTTTGGCCTAATGAAGCCACCTTTCTCATAACTAAAAACCGCAGCCAACCAACTACCATCTGCGCCTGCGGGTGAAACATACCGATCCAGCCTCCTTCCATGATCACCCTACAAAAACAATGGTGCCTGAGTCAGTTGGGTACATATATGAAAGGTACCCACCCTCATATATCTTGGAATGTTATTTTCAACGGAAACCATGAACACCTCATCGCCTCTGATCAAAGGCTTGAAAATTGGTGTTGTAAAATCCAAAGGGGCTACCTGAGTAAGCACAACTTGTGCTCGACTAAATTTGCATCTAAGGTAAGCCAACACATGACATATAAGTTTCAAGTTCAAAAACAAGACCATAAAGATGCGCTTATTTAACAAAATGACAAAAAACCGTTAAACATATCATGAAAAAGATTATATAACTATACATTTTTTCCCAAACAAATACCCTTGAGACCCAAATTTATGAATGCATGCTTGTTTGATTATTGAAAAAAAGGACAATAATACAAGAGAGAAAAAAAAAACAAATGATAAATATACCTTTTTTCATTTCCAAGACCACCTATTCCAATAAATGATAAAAAGATTCTTTTCATGCTTACTATAAGACAAAAGGATGAATAAATATTGGTTATGCATGCGCATCGGTGTAACAAGGGTGGTACACGGTGTTTTACAAAAGGTTGAAGGCTTGAATGTGAGAAGAGAAGGCAAGTTGTATATTATTTATAAGGAAGATAGGCACAAGGTATATATACAAATGATAATTGAAAAGGGTTATTGTTGATGTTGATGAATTACTCTATCTGTCTTAAAATTTATGTTCATTTTGACTTTTTTAATCAAACTTTGACTTTAAGTATATTTTTTTGTATTATATAATATTTGATGTAAAATATATAAATAAAATTGTTGTTTAAATGTATTTTCATTGGTATAACTTTCATCAAATATTATATAATACAAAAAATATATTTAAGGTCAAAGTTTGATTGAAAAAGCCAAAATCGACATAAATTTTGAGACGAAGGGAGTACTAGTTTTTTTTTTTTTTTTTTTTTTTTTTTTTTTTTTTTTTTTTGGCTAAAAAATATGTCATTACTTCAACATGAAACGTTGAAAATCAAGTACAGTGCTTGAGATAAGATCTCGCTTCAAGTGATAAACCAAGTGAAGAAGATCTCGCTCAATCAATCTAAACTATAAATTTAGTGAAACATAAACGGTGTCCAGGAATAATTATAGTTTTAATTAAGTTAATGACATTTGTTGCATTAAAGATTGGACCTACCTTCACGTAATGAATTAAGAGTGAAAGAGATGGGACATGCATTCACATGCATATTTTCATGAGTCTACAATTAATGGGTGCAGAAGGTTCAGGAGTTGAACCAAGCACTTGTGATAAAGTTGCCTGCAAATTACGGAAAAAGGAAGGGACACGTTATTAATACACCCCCTATTTTACATCTAATACACCTTCTAGTTATGAAAGCGATGTATGTCCAACTTGTGTGTCTGAATGTGCAGTACAATGTGTAGTAAGTTTCAATAAATGATGTAAGTCCAACTTAATATGTAGCATGAAGTGTCACTTTCAATTAAATTAGCATTTTTTTTTCGTTTGATTTTTTATTTATTTATTTTATATTTTGTTTATTTTGTTGTTGTGTTTTCTTTTTTTTGTATTTTATGTATTTTGTGTTATTGACATTTTTTTATAACTAACATATTCTAATTTACTTTACGACATAAGAATGTTTCTATTAATAAAACGGTAAAATGTAACAAGTGCAATAACTTTATAAAATAAGGATTCATGATTACATTAACGAAAATGATACATTCGTCATTGATTTTGATTATATTTAACATATCTGCGTTGTCTACTCAAATATATATTTTCCCACGCAGCTGTAATCTCACTTCTATACCTGCTCCATTGTGGATGATTTCTCGGAATTGGACAACTTTCATCTAGCTTCAAATTAAAGTAATGTTCTCTCACACGTGCAATCACAATTGGAGAATTTTGTTGCGTTTAGTCTTGGTGTAGTGTTTTATGTTCGAAATTGTTTTATTTGGGTTGAACCGTGAGGTAAAACCCACAGCCGTGTTATATTTGTAAAATTGGAGGTGTATGAGTAACTTATCCCATAGTTTTTTTTGTAGATCTATAGTTTTTTTTTTGTAGATCTATAGTTTTTTTTTAATAGATCCGTAAATTTTTATAGATCTATTGGTTTTATTTGTAGATCTAACGTTTTTTGTATTTTTTTTGTTAATGCCACCGCTTGCCGCAGCTGTAGCCGCCGCTCTCTCGCCAGAAAATGTTGTAACAGTTGCCGGAAAATTTTGTGTAACAGTCGCCGGAAAATGTTGTAACATCGCCGGAAAATTATTAGTGTATTAAAAGGTGTTGCTGTAACATCGCCGGAAAATTATTAGTATATTAAAAGGTGTTGTTTGTATAGATTTGTTAACATATATTTTTTTAGTATAGATATGTTTGTTTTTTGTTTTATATGTCAAGTTTTTTCAAAAGTTTTTTTTATATGTATGTTCATCTAAGTTATGTTTGTAAATTTTTTTTTTTTTTTTGAAAATTGTAAAATTTTATTTGATTGTGATTGATTTGAGTAAAAATCATACTCATATATATATATATCAAAAGAGTTAGATATACGTCAAATCATATCCATTTTTTGTTAATTGTTCTGGTGTTTGCGTGGATGGTTGATGCTAGTATTCCAACCATATTCAGTAATACTTCGATGTCTAACAAGTGGAACTCATTTTAAATACAGTATAAAAATCAAATTCGACATCCATATATCAACAAAAAACACAAAAAGTATATGTTTTTTTGTGCATCTAAAGGGATAAGAAAAAAAGTACATCTGTATAGAATATGAATCCAAAAAGACCATGCTCCTACAACCCTCATTCTATGGAGCTAGCGACTCAACAACCATTGGATTATGTTATGGACGGTTGAATGTTAGGATGCACATGTTCAATGATGGATGGATGTTATACATTATGTTAATATATTGCTTTATCTGGACCACCCGATGATCCGGATGATTCAAACAAAGATATTAAGATTTTAAGAGGGGTAGAGTTATTTGTGCTAAAAACAGACGATCTGGATGATTCAAACAAGGAAAATAAGATTTTAAAATGGGCAGAGTTTTATGTGCTAAAAACAGATGAGCATGATGGGGTTGGATGGAACTTTGTTTCAATGGTTCCACGAGTGCTACTAGATCAAATCAATAAACAGAATGTGAGTATGAAGGGTTGTTTGGAGGAAAGACTAGGGATGCTTAGAGTAACTTTTATGTCGAGATTGGGTTGTTTTTGGAACTCAAAATGGTCTGCGGTAAACCTCCCACAGATCTACTCTGAGGGTTCGGATATGGTTGCTGGGGCCACCTTCTCTTCAGGGCTCACAATCTGCTAGACCAAGCAAAGCCGGTAGCAAGGACAAGTTACAATGATGACAGTGGATCGGTTTTAAGACATTTTGACAATACTGTAGTTGTTGCTTCTAAAGATACTTGTAGCTGATTACCTTGTGTTTGCTGTTCCATTTGTAACAAGTACTATTTTATGTGTATCTTTTTAGTCATGAGAGTCGAAACTGGCGTTCAAGTCTGGGCATCACTGCCCTTGACACTTTACCTGTTAAACCCGTAGGCAAAAATTGCTTTTAAAATTTATTTATTTCAAGGCTTGACAAAGAGCAAGTTAATGTAAGTAAGATTCCACATGAGATTATGATGGAGTGTAAGGTCCCTTTCGATGTCAAACTTGGAGGTTGTTTGGGAACTATTGTGCGCTTTGACCTTAAAAAGTCGAATGAGCATGGGAACTTCTTCGCTCCTTGTGTTCAAGATGGATAGCAGAAAAATAGCTGCGCTTACCTTCTACACATTTAAATCATCATGTTTAGTAATTGTCGGTGAAAAATATTGTTAACAAGCATATTGATTTATAGATGAACCTTATGTTATGACAAGTAGTTGAGGTTTTGTTGTAAAACAAATTCAATACTCAGGCATTCAGATGTCAAAATGAACAAATAAACACAGTAAAACATTTCATTCAACCAACTTTTCAGAAAACGATATAATGATTCAACATTTATGCAAATTGTTTGCTGGAATGTTGGTATTATTCATGTGCACATTTGAAAAAATTTAGTTACCCTATCATAATATGAAACGGGCAAAGGATTTTTAACGTAGGCGTTGATGTTAATTCTATTTGTAGCAAGACCCATAAGTCATAATCTAGCTTTTTCGATCAAGACCAAAAAATTACATTGCAGTTGTACCGAGGAGATTATTGCTCAAAATAATTGTTTGTAGTTGTTACACGGGTTGACAGAACCCTCGGGTATGTAGGAGTCTTCGTCCTACAGGTTGACTGTAACTACAAACGATTCATTTCCTTATTTTAAATATACTAGACAAATACCCGCGCAAATCGACGGTGTAACACTTGATTTAATTGCGTGTGGTGTTGATGAAATAGATATAGAACATTAGAAAATAATCACTTCGAACAGCAGCAAACAACAACTCAACACAACAAATGACACTGAATATCAGCAAATTGACACCCAAAACAACATCAAATTGAGTATTGACACCTGAACCAGCTGTAAATAACACTCCAAAGATCATCAAACTAACACTTGAACAGCAAACATCGAACCCGGGAAACGTTTGACAACAACAAAAGAACACATGCTCATATTTGGACACTTAAAGCATTGGAAAATTCCTCTAACCACACTAAAACCAAATATATGCTTATTATATTATATATATTATACAGCCACACATAACAAAATATATTACAAACGAACTTTTAAAGAGTAAAACTGATGAAAAACAACGACATGGTCACAAGAACTTATTAAGTTTACAAATCAACTTCTTGATGCAGCATATTACTTCATTCTGGATCATATTCATTACTTTAAGAGCCGAAGCTATTAGGATCCCTTAAAGAAGCGCGCCACTTGTCAATAAAAGGAAGGTCATCTGGATTCAAGCTAGGAAGTTTGTGATCTTTAAGGACTTTCAAAATCTGTGTAGTCTCACCGAGAAGTTGGGCGGCAGCATGGACATTGTCTTCCCTTTTCTCTATCTCACTAGCGTAGCATTTCAATTCTATGACTTGGGGTAAGTTGGTGAGACAAGCAGCCACTATGTCAGATATCATTGATGATAATTGAGCAAACAGATCCTCTTGGCAAACTAGGTTAACATTGGCTTGGTTGGAAAGCATGACTGTTTCGGTTATCCGATACATTGAGTTGGCACAGATAGACCTGTAAATGGAATCATCATTTGGCCCTCCACTTTTTGTACTTCCCACCTTAGTGACAATGTCTTTTGCTGTATCACTGAACCATTGAAGTATATCCCTAACACTCACCTCGGGCTCAGAGGCAGAGTCGTTTAGCTCATGTCCTAACCATTTGTGGTAGATTCCAACTTCTAGCCACAACTTTTTAGCCGCCTTTTGAATGCTTACATAGTCACTGGTAGCATTGAGGCTTTCTTCCACAAGTGTAACATAAGTAAAAGCTTCACTCACACTCTTCAAAAACTCTTTAGCTTTATCCTTTTCGATGTTAGGAAGAGAAACCACAATGGCTGTCAGGGTTACCACCGGCAAACTCCAGCAATCAAGATATTCTTTACACGGGAGAGTTGGAACCTGATCATTGTCAAACTTTTCAACTCCTTCAAAACCACTAGAATTTTTTAGAAACTTCATGAGATTGTTAAGTTGTTGCTTTTCATCAGCCTTCTGGATCAAGCGGTTCATAGATTTCAAAAGGCTTTTCAATGTTTTCTCATGAAGCTCCAGCTTTTCATGAAGCTGCAAAACCTTTTGAAGATCTTCATCATTTTCCTGTGCACGACACATGACATTTTCCCGCTTCAAACAAGGGAAACAATACAAAACACACATCATATAGAAAACTGGGATTAGTGATATCATCTTGCACGTTGCCACGACTGCCTCCTGAACTTCTATTAAAAAGCTCAGAATTATGAATTTAAATTTCTCGATGACAACCTTCCTTTTGCTGCTACCAAAAGAAATTGGTATACTTTTCCATTCTGATAACTTCTTAGTCCAGTAGCTCTCTGTTTCAAAGACATTGTGATGGTTCCAAATATCTTTTCCGGACATATTAAAGCTTAAGGGTGCAAAACATCTAGAAATTGGTGCAATTGTGCCCACTACTACTCCAATAGATTGTGTTACGAGAATCGCTAACATTGACCACTGATAATCTGACTCACAGTTCTTAGTTTCTAACATATCTTTAGATATTAACACGGTAAAAATGTGCGAGATAGTGCTTAAAACACATATTACCCCAGAAGCAGAGGTTGTAGCGGAGCAAATTGTAACGAATTGGAGACTGCCAATTCCCTCCATGATCCAATACTTGGTCACACGTTGCTTTAGCCCCTCAAGAGTTAAACGTCCCGATTGTTGGTCCTTTAAAGCTTTAGCATGAATATCTTGGTATTTCGAATCTATAATCTGTTTGGACTTTAGAATAGCTAAAGATGAACATATATGTATCATGAGCAACATCAGTAGCGAAGTCACGTGAATTGATGCTATTACTTTATTGAGATACGCATATGTGACCAATGACTTAGGGTCAAGATTAGGTTTAACAATCTGGTAGATCTTAACTTTTTCTTCATATGAAACGACACCGGTTGCTATTTGAATGCAAATGTTTACAACCAAAGTGATTACCAGAACAACCAAAGCTACGATATTTGTGAGTAGTTCGTCGCTGCACATTGTTGCTAATGAAGGCAATAAATTAGCCATCATGGAGCACATGAACGCCAGGCTTCCAAGCTTTGCCACTTGGTCCACATTACCAGGCATTGAAGAAGTTAAATCCACGGGCAACTTCATAGCAACAGCTATCACAGCAAGCGAAGCGGAATTTATAGTGAAGAATTTGCACGGAAACCATAGCTTTCTAGTTCGTAAACCATGCACTAAATCACCCACCATTGCAAGAATACAGATCAGAGAGGCTAAAGCGATATACATCCCAATCCATAGCATGGGTTTGCTATATTTGCTTTCCTCTTCTGATCTATATATTCCACTTGTGTAACTGGTCAAGGAATCTATCAGAGGTTTTGGAAGGTCGTAATGTTTAGCCGTGAGGTCAGTCAGAATATTTAGGTAACCATTTGTTAACTCGAAGGCCATAGTTATGTTTCTCCGAGAAACAAAGAAATTTATGTGAGATGACTAAAACTGGGTGCAATGAGATGATAACAAGTTATGGTTTATTTAAATGCTAGAGGATGTTAGAATTTTGTACAAAATCCTGCTTTTAAAATTGCATGAATGACCAAATTGAACCACCACTTTTTTCCAAAAAGCTGGCATGAATGTGACCAGCATAAAGCAAATGCATATACTCCATATAGTGTGTCATGTCTTTTTTTATGGCATTCCATCACATGGGCTATCCAAGAAACTTTTGTTATCATTATTACCCCTACGTGAAAAACACTTCTGCAAAGTGTTTAAAAGTGGGATCCATTTATTTATTTATTTTATTTTTTTTGAAACACTAATAGTTATTATTTACAAAAATGTAACATATAGATATGTGTTGGTATGCAAAACACAAATAATTCAATTCCATATACCTAGTTCGACGTTTCCATTACGAACCATTTATTAATCCTCTTTGTTATAATTTTTCCTTTCCCTTCCCCTATTTATAATTATCCTGACCATGACAATCATTAAGAAATCCATCCAAATGAAATAATAAACGCAGATTTTAGTCTATAATAGTCCTTGAGGCAAGAAAATAAATAGTTGAACCAAACAGGTAGTTACAACATTATACTAGCAAAATTAAGTTCATGAAAAATGTGTTTTACTTCGCCATCGCTTTTTTTGTGCTATGTAATTACCTTCAAATAGTTTTCAACGTCCCCTTTCCAAGATTTCCTTTGAATTCACGCTCAACACCAACAAAAGAAAGCTATCATATCATATTTTATTGATTGAGTAAACTGCAAAAAATGTCTCTAAACTTTGTGATTTTTGCCAGAAATATCCTCATTTCTGAAAAATTGCGAGAAATGTCTTTAACGTTTCGGTTTTTTGCGAGAAATGCCCTTCAACTATTAAATTTCCAATTTTTGCTAACGCTCGTTAGTTTTTTTCCCTTAATTAGTGGCCATGTGAAATGATTAATTTACCCTCGCCTACTATAAGGAAATTTTATTTGAGTTCCCATCACCACTACACAACCATCACCACCACCCTCCACCACCACCACCACCCTCTACTACCACACAACCACCCTCCATACAGCAAACGTAGATTTACTGCATTTAAGCAATATGAATGGGGACATGCATTGAATGCTTTGAAACAACGAACTAATGTTTTGAAAGATTTTCTAATTGTTTCTGGAGGGTATTTTATTATTCCTATATATGCTCGTTATTTAGACAAGGCAACTGGGCAACTTGACCCATATGATGACAAGTGTCCCCAGTTGCCCAAAAATTGGCGGCTGTTGCCCAAAAAACTGACAAATTGCCCAAAAACTGACAGATAATCAACACTTGTCACTTGCAGAAAGTGACACTTCATCAGTTGTTCGGTTGCCCTATCTAAAAAAGATATTTTTCGATCTATGGGCAGGAACCGAATTCACCATGGTTGCCCGGTCTATTTTGATGATTATCCCTTATTATGTCAGTGTTTTTTTTATAACATTAACAGCTTTTTATTATTTTTATAATATGAAAGATGCAATTACCCATTAATTGCCATGTATCCTAAGATGTAATATGTGACTCCATTTCGTCGTGACTCATAATAGTAATGTAATTATTGTTCTCTTCATTATCCTCGTGTGCAATCCATTTCTAGGCGACTTTATATGTCAGATATGGTGAATAGGCAATTCCAAATGAAGTATGGTCGTCGCGAAGCAAATAAATATGTGTAGAACTTTGTGTGGTAATATATCAATGCTTCTATGGTAATAAATATGTGTAATCCATTGCTTCTATGAGCAAACCACTTTGGAACTTCATATAAAGTATCCTCCCAAACATACAAAGCTTGCACTTAATGGTTTATGAAGTACAGATTCACTAAAACTTTTTTGTTGGCATGCATTTGGTGAATATTCTACCAAGGAAGGTTATGAAGAAGATGCAATACGAGCTTCAAAGTATTTTGGAGGACATCCACTAGCTCTTAAAGCTCTATGTAGTTTGTTACTTAAGGAAGACGCAGACAAATGGAGCCATACATTTACAATGCTAGACTCAATAAAATTTCAAACTAACCTTGTACCCAGTGTCTTGAGAATTGACTTTGATTCTTTGCCATCAGACTCCAAATAATTATTTAAGCATATTACATGTTTTTCCGATCAAGGTATTATCTTAATTTTTTTGTTTTTCTTTTCGTATCTCTTTATGTTTTCAAATATGCAAGAACGCCATGCAAAGTGGTTTTCTATTCGCTGATATCATATGAATTTGGAATATTCGGTACATATTTTCAAATGAAGTTTGTATGGAGGGTGGTTGTATGGTGGTAGAAGGTGGTGGTGGTGGAGGGTGGTGGTGATGGTTGTGTGGTGGTAGAAGGTTGTAGTGATAGGAATTCAAAATAAAATTAATAGTAAAATGCAAAAATGTTCTTGCAAAAAATGTCTCTGTAGTAGGCTAGGGTAAATAGTCATTTCACACGGCCATTAATGTGAAAAGTAAACGAGCGTTAGCAAAAATGGGGAATTTTCGACTACAGTAACGGTTCAAGGGCATTTCTCGCAAAAAACCAAAACGTTAGGGACATTTCTCGTAATTTTTTTAGAAATGAGGACATTTCTCGCAAAGTTTAGGAATTTTTTTTTTTTTTTTTTTTTTTTTTTTTTTTTTTTTTTTTTTTTTTTTTTTTGCAGTTTACTCTTATTGATTTGCTATAAAATATACACAACCTTGTGCTTGAAAAAAGTAAAAGCAAAATTTTAGGCTATAAAATTTCAATCTAAAAAGTAAAAACTATTAAAAGTAATTGATAACATTAACTTGAATTATGTAGGTATTTAAATTATCTAAATATGTTCAAACACATCAATCTCTAAAACAATCTCAATCTGAAATGTACAATAATAAGCTGTTGCCATTTTGCAATAAATGTTCTTGTGAAGGAACATCCAGGTGGCTCCAGAGCCGACGTACACTGCTCCCATGCTACATTCTTCAGCATCTTTCATGAAAATACTTTTAAATAGTTAGTAGTTTATTATGATTAGAGAAAAATAATTTTCTAATAACAACCTAGATGTTTATATAATAACAATTTAGGAAGTTGTACTGTAATAAAAATCTTACTTTGGGTAGCCCGTTAACCCGCTTGACAGAACGCATAATCCAAATCGACCCATTCATACACGTATATATGGGTCAAAATTTCTACATCTACAACGAACTATTGGATTCTCCAATCGACTCAACTCAAGTTTATTACAAGAAGTGAGAAGAATGTTACTCGAGAATCATGAAAACCCCAATTTACACAACATTTACTCTAATCAATATATCTTGAGAATGCTAGCAGGTCAAAGAAGAATATGGAGAAATGCATATACCTGACTTGGAACTACACCACTCCTTAAGAAAGTGTTCACTAGTTTTTCAGCATTTGCAACCTCTGTCCTATTGAGATTGGACGTTCCACTAGCACATATTTCTTCTTGTCCCATCTGCATTAAATTTACGAGAAAGCCGTCAACGTAAGAATACAAATAGAAGCTGTATACTGTATTTCATACCAAACTTTATGTTACTAGAAGAAACATTTGATTTACAAAAGAAAGCAAGCAGAAGAGTTGCACACACCAGAACATAAAAGAACATGGGATAGTTTGGCACAGACCATGGAAAATCCAATGCCTGTTGTTCGCCTTTCATTTATAGTCACACCTAGACCTCTAATAGGGATGTCCTAAGTTGATTAGCTTAAAATATTTACGTGCGATTGGTCTCAATAAAAAAAGTCTGCACTACAAAAATCAGGAGAACAGGCGACGAGCGCAATGCCGACGACTCAATGTCGTCGGCACCATACGCTAAACGACAAAAACCTGGCTTGACCCAGGCAAGACTGCGTTGAATTTTTAATCTAGAATTATACCGACGTCATGTCGTCGGTATAATAACAACATGTTTGACTTTTGATAAACCTGGTGAAAAAAAAGGCGGGAATTTGACCGCCAAAACACGTGCCGACGTCATGTCGTCGGTGATATATAAATACACAAATAATTGTGGTTAGCGTGGGATTAACCAATGATTAATAATTAATAGCCCCCTAGTTTAAAAACGCCGACGACATGACGTCGACAACAATTTTGAGTCAAAATTTTGGTTTTTTCCTTTAGTGAGTTATAGCGAATAATTGGGCGGGGTTTTTCCCGCCTTAACGACGCCGACGACATGACGTCGGCACTTATCTTAACCGCGTGTACATTATAGCCAATAATTGAGCGGGAATTTTCCCGCGTTTTTTCCCGTCGACATGTCGACGGGAATATCTCTCCCAAAATTCAGGCTATATATAACCTAACAAATATATTCCCGTCTCATTTTTTACCTATATACATTCTCACAAAATCATTTCCGTCTCATTTTACACATTTACATATACATTTTCACAAAATTATTTCCGTCTCATTTTACACATCTCACAAATAATTCAATCGTCAATTCTTACAATACACACATGACTTGGCGTGGTTGCACAGTTGAAGAGGAGTACTCAAAAATCTTGTCACACGAGCTCCTCTTTAATGAAGTTATGTTAACTTTTGGTCATTCAGTTTATGAGGAATATGGTGATTTTAAGGATGCTGAACCGTGGATGAGAGACAAGATTATCGAATGATGTAGGAAAAAGCCGTACTACAAAGAGTACATGGACGAGCTAGATGCTGCTGAAGCTCAAGCTGCTGCTGAAGCTCAAGTTGTTGCTGTTGGAGGTGACGACGAAGCTGAAAGTAGGTTGGAAACAAAACTTGATAATCTGGGAAATAGGATCACAAATCTTGAAGCTACCTTTGCACATATCAAGGAAATGAGAGCAAGGAAGGGAAAAGATGGTGCGAGTTCGAGTAAAGCGGGAAGTAGCCGCAAAAAAAAATAAACTGGTTGTTTCGTTTGATCTGTTGTTTTAGTTGTCGAGTTGTTTAGTTTGAGTTGTTTCGTTTGGTTGTCGAGTTGTTTAGTTTGATTTGTTTCGTTTGTTTGTCGAGTTGTTTAGTTTGAGTTGTTTAGTTTGAGTTGTTTCCTTTGGTTGTTGAGTTGTTTAGTTTGGTTGTCGAGTTGTTTAGTTTGAGTCTGTATGAAAATGCATGTGGTTAAGAACTCTTGCTTGTTTTAAATAAACAGTTTGCCTTTGTGTTTGATAATTATTGCTCCACAACAACATTTTATTAAACAACAACAACAACAACATTTTATTAAACATCAAAAACATCAACAACAACAGCAAACAACAGCAACAACAACGATAACAGTACTACATATGAAATTTATCCATGTCACCTACAAGGTCACGGAGTATTGCATCCGACTGACATGCGTGGTCGTGGTTGGGATACGTTGCCATGTCAAGTTTTGCCTCCAGCACCCTTAATTTTGTCTCTAACACCTGTTTTTGTGCCTCCAACAAGTTTATTCTAAAAATTTTTTCATGACAGTTTGAGCACCTTTTTGAAGCAGATCCAGAACCGCTTGATGTTGAAGCTCCCAGAGAACCGATCATCATTTTGGCGAGTCGTTCCTCCTTCCATAAAAAAAAAATTACATCCATGGTCGTCCGTCCCAGGCTGTTAAAGAGTAAAAACTATTATTTTTAACAACTAACCAAATTATTTAAAGAAAAAATATGTAATTGTTCACCTGCGAGAAAGGACACGCATAGTATAGTTTACCACGGGAGTAAGATTTACACGATTCTCGCAGAACCACGTCTCCTCGTTCACAAGGACAAG
Source organism: Artemisia argyi (assembly GCA_030686995.1). Classification (NCBI taxonomy): domain Eukaryota; kingdom Viridiplantae; phylum Streptophyta; class Magnoliopsida; order Asterales; family Asteraceae; genus Artemisia; species Artemisia argyi. The sequence goes on from CM060704.1 coordinate 175,554,768, forward strand.
GAAAAGCTTCAAATTCTGCCATCTTCTTCACCATGATAACAGTGTATGTTTGTGGTTGTGAGGTTGAGTGGTTGAATCGTGACCGGTGTGGCCCGATCTACAAGTTGAGGTGATAAAAGGTGGTGGCCAGAAAAAGATTCCGGCGGCCGGAAAATGCTGGTGTCGCCAGAAAACAGAAACTGCTAGAGAGAGATAGAGAGAGAGATATATAATGAGATGAGTATGTGTGTGTGTGTTTATATTGTGAGGATAAGGTCTTAGGTAGAGAGATAGATATAGTGAGATGAGACATATCATGTATAACCATTGCATCTCGACTCGTTCGTTTAACATCTCATGTATAACCATTGCATCTCGACTCGTTCGTTTAACATCTCATGTATAACCATTGCATCTCGACTCGTTCGTTTAACATCTCATGTATAACCATAGCATCTCGACTCGTTCGTTTAACATCTCATGTATAACCATAGCATCTCGACTCGTTCGTTTAACATCTCATGTATAACCATTGCATCTCGACTCGTTCATTTAACATCTCATGTATAACCATAGCATCTCGACTCGTTCGTTTTACATCTCATGTATAACCATTGCATCTCGACTCGTTCTTTTAACATCTCATGTATAACCATTGCATCTCGACTTGTTCGTTTAACATCTCATGTATAACCATTGCATCTCGACTCGTTCGTTTAACATATCATGTATAACCATTGCATCTCGACTCGTTCGTTTTACATATCATGTATAACCATTGCATCTCGACTCGTTCGTTATTTTATTTTATATTTTAATAAATGATTTTTTTAATTATAATATAAGTAATTAATTTTAAATATATATATATATATATTTTTAATTTTATAAAAGTATTTATAATAAATAATTTTTTTCAATTATATAAATTTAGTTTATTAATTTTATAAAACTTATTTTTTAATATTTTATAAAAGTATTTATAATAAATAATTTTTTTAATTATATTAAAGTAATTTTATACAAGTATTTATAATAAAGTAATTTTACAAAGTATTTATTATAAACATTTTTTATTAATAAAAGCTATTTTCCCGTCGACATGTCGACGGGAATAAAACCGCCAAAATTTTCGTGAAAATTTAATACGTCCCGCCAAACGCAAACGACAAAATATTGTAATATTACCGTCGACATGTCGACGGTATGAGTAATAATATAAAAAAGTTCCTTAATATTCCCGTCGACATGTAGACGGGATAATAAAAAGCAATACCAAAACCAGATCTGGTCAAAATTATTGCTCATAATTTTCGAACCATCAAAAAACCATCCCTCCCCCTCTCGCCGGCGATTATACCACCAATCCTCCACCACACCTCCACCACTCCTCCACCACTGCTCCACCCCAACCACATTATACTCCACAGCTCACCACACCACTCCACCACTCCGACACTCGCACCACTGTGCACCTCCTCCTCTACCCCCTCCATTATTTAATTCTCTCCTCTACCCCCTCCATTTTTTAATTCTTCTTCTTCCCCACTTCTCTTCTTCTTCACTCCGACACAGCAGCAGCAGCAGGTGAGCAAAAATTTGTTAATAAAATTTGTTATTATTATTGTTATTAAAATTTGTTATTATTATTGTTAATAAAATTGGTATTAAATTTTGTTAATAAAATTGTTTTTAAAATCTTGTTAATTTTTGTTACAGTAGCAGCAGGTGAGAGCCGAGGGTGAGAGCCGAGGGTGACAGCAGGGTGAGAGCCTCGTTTTATTTTTTTTATTAACTTTTGGTATCCCGACGACATGTCGATGACAACAGTTTTTTTTTTTTTTAAATTTTGATATAACCATTATATATTGCATCTCTTTTATTATAGCCCGAGCCCAAGACGAGACCACAGCCGAGACCACAGCCGAGCCACAGCTGAGCCACAGCCGAGACCACAGCCGAGCCACAGCCGAGACCACAGCTGATACGTACGGTATGTATTCCTTTTTTTTTAATTTTTTTTTTCTTCTTATTTATGCTTTGTTGTAGCGTTTGGTTACTAGTTTAGTGATTGCAGCCGTATGTATAGTTTGGTTACTAGTATAGTGTTGCGGAATGTGAACTAGCCGTAGGATATTGTGTACCCACGGTGCAAATAGCACCTTGGGGGACTTGGTATTGAACTAGCCGTAGGATATTGGGTGGGTTTGGTTAAATGTTAGTTGGCGTTTGGTTAGTATATATTGGTTAGTTTGGTTTTCGGCTTATATAACGGGCTTATGGTTTGTTTGGTTTTCGGCTTATGTTTCACAAGCTTAATTTTTATGGCTTATTTTGAAACTTTTTAACTTAAATAGTTTCAAAATAAGTAAAAAAAATAAAATAAATAAGCAAGGTATGTATTAAGTAGGATATTCCGAAGGTTGCAAATATTAAACTAGTAAAAGAAAGAAAAAAAATAGTGTGATTTTAGAGTGTGTTTGTTAGTAACTATATAATTGTTTAACTTTAATTGTTTGGTTTTCGGCTTATATTTCATAATTGTTTATATTCTAATTGTTTAACTTAAAATATATGCTATTGTTAGACTTTTGTGAATGTTTTAGGATTTTAGTGATTAATTTCGGAAAGTCCCCGTCCGAAGTTAATCATCCTATAGAAAACCCGTCCGGAATTAATTTATTAGAAATTAATTTCGGAAAGTCCCCTGTTTGGGACTGCTTTTTGAATGTTTTGTCTCATTTAGGATATGGATGTGTATAACTGATTTACTATTTGAGATTATTTCGACAGTGTTTCTCCTTTACTCCTACGAATATGTCCATCTTAATGCACATATTTGGGGAGTTGAGGGGAAATGCTGCCGAAATTTTCTCAAATAGTAAATCAGTTATACATATTCATATATGGGACGAATCATTCAAAGAGTGGGTTAGAATTGCCTTCCATAGTTGCGCTAGGTGAACAAAACAACTCGTAATCATTAATTAAGTGCATATAATAACCGATTGCATCATAAAAATGCAGTTATGATAATTGATAAGAGTTGGACCCGTATAGATCATCGTGGTTCAAAAGAATTTCTTGATGGTCTTGCCGCCTTCCTCCATCATTGCAAACCGTTATTGAATAATTCCGGAAAAATAAAATGTCCGTGTCGTCGTTGTTGTAATGTTCCATGTGTATCTCTCGAAGGTCTTAAAAACCACATAGGTCAAAATGGGGGGGACCTAACTTATACACAATGGAAGGATCACGGTGAACCGGATCCTCCGAATAATGATCAAAATGCTATTCTTGATAACACAACACAACGTGAGATGAGTGACATGGGTGCGTGCCTAAATGATATTCTTGATATTCCTCTGAATAATGATCAAAATGCTATTCTTGATATTCCTTCGAATAATGAGCCGACTCACGGAAATATTGGCGAGACAAGTAACGAGCCTACTCAAGCAGCGACACCTCCTCTGCGTAACGAGTATGAAGAGTTACTTGCAAGTTCTAACCAGCCTCTGTACCCGGGTTGTGACTTTATGACAACATTGGATTTTATGGCAAAGTTTACACATCTCAAGGTCAGCGGTAAATGGAGTGATACTTCATTTAACAAAACGCTATTAACTATTTTCAAACGGTGCCGACTACAGGGCGTCGGCATAATAACGCAAATGGTGACTAATTTCAAACGGTACCGACTAAATGACGTTGGCAATATAACACACATATCAACTATTTTCAAACCGTGCCGACTACAAGTCGTCGGCATAATAACGCACGTGGTGACTAATTTCAAACGGTACCGACTATATGTCATCGGCACCATTTACAAAAAATTTGACTTTCGTTGACTAAATTAAGTTAATCTAATTAATGCGTTAAATAATTATTACATTACCGACGACCTGACGTCGGTAACAAAATGTCGACACCCCCATTCGTTTGACCAAAAATCGTGTGGGTCCCGCACTGTCGTCGGCGTTATTCGTCGGTAGGGACGTTGCCGACGCGGCTCTGTCGACTAGTTGTTGCCGACGACATGACGTCGAGAAGGTATGTTACCGACGTCATGACGTCGGCACGGTTAAAAAAAAGTCGACGCCGGAGGTTCTCATTGTACTAGTGCTGTCAGTCGGTTACTATGAGTAATTTTCTCCGTCATCAACACTGTAAGAAACTAAAAACTTATTCTACCATTTTGTAAAGGTAATAATTTGTGCTCTAAAAGCCTAATTATAATGCAAAGATAACATTAGGCAACTATCCTGTAGATTTTGGAGAGTCCCTTCATAGAAATTATTGGAAGGGAATTCTGAAAGGGGTGGATGCATACTGACATTTTAATGACAAAATGCAATTTTTAGTTACTAGAACCAACCTATATGATCATTGATTGATAAATCCACTACTCTACAAGTAACACCATCTAAAACAAAACACAACTTATGTGCCCTTGACAGCCTCGTTATGTCCAAATAAAAAAAATTGTAGATGGAAAGGAGTAAAAAGCCTTGGGAAATGAGAGTCAGAACCTGTAATCTAATTGGCTAATATATATGTATATACCTGCTTTGCCCCAAGAACAAGAGGTATAAGACACTCCGGCTCAGTTGATTGAGTAGACTCGTCAATAAGCACCTACAGATAGTCAATGAAATGATTTAGAATAAAGTTATCAAAGACAACACTAGATCCCAACTAATTACAATCATAAGTTGTAATGGTTCCATTAGACATAGTTAGCACTCAAAGATTCTTTAAATAGATAATCAAAGAAAGATCCAAGTGTTTTCCAAAACTTTATCATGTTTCTGTTAATGTCATTTATTATGCAAAATTTGTAGCCTACTTTAGTGCTCTATACTTCTTCTCATCACTGCTAGGTAACTCCCCTGTATATATTTGTAAAAGGAGGTTCTGTCACCAGTGGTCCAAGTTACAGCTAAAATTTGCATCTGTGTACCAATCTAACACATATAATTTTTGGTAACCAAGGTCCGACCTTTTGGCCGACTAATCCATGGGGTTTCGGTCCACCATCACACACACAAACCGGGTAAACACTCCCCTTTTGGGAACGTTGGTGTGGCCACATCAAGGTTATATCATTTGCCTACACTATAATACTAAGGAAAACATAAGATAACTTGCTATCCACATGCATAGAGGGGTGAGAATGGACTTGACACTCACCTTGTTCATCTTTCAATTGCTGCAGCATGTGGAGTTCACTCTTCTCAGATGTATCAAGATGCCGAACCTTTTTAAAAAAAACTAAGTTCAAGCTACTTTAATATGACATGTGTTAAAGTATACTAGTAATAGATGGATTTGAAGTATTATAAGACAAAAAACCTGATAATGAAGTGTCAAATGCTCAACAGGTGAGCTCACATCTTCCCTTGATTTTCATAGACAACCTGATTATAATAGATGTTGGCATTAATAATACAGCCTGCAGATCATAGTAAACTACTTCACTTTACCCGTTGAAGAAGAATCTACCAACTATTTATAAACGGAACAGCAAATACAGTGGTCATACAGAGAGAGGATCTACTAGCATTCTACAACTAAAAAAATAAAATAAAAAAATAAAAAAAAAAATAATAAAAAAAAAATAAAAAAAAAAAAAGGCAAGGCATGCTATACATACAAGCATGTGCACCATTTGAGCAGTTTTCAATACAAAATGACAACAAAGTACAAGTATCACTGTGTAACATATAATTATCAAAGTGGGAATCATGTTGACATTCAAAATATTAGAAGCTATACAACCATGCAAGCAACAGTGGATATGAGGGTTCTAGTATATACACTACAACCTATGTGTCAAAGGCTATGGAACAACTATTCAGGTGTAAGTAAACTAAGCAGACACTTACACAAAAAGCAGTATTCAAAGCATCAACTTATTTGCAGTATTCAAAGCATCAACTTATTTGTTTGTTATAAACGGCCTATATAGCAAGCTTAACTTGTATATTGAATTAGCCAGTAAACAGAAAAGTGTATTAAAACCACGAAGTTAATCATTTTATAGAGCATGGCAGTCTAATCAAGGACTTGAGACCAGAAAACCAATTATCAGTTTCAAATTTCCAAAGCGATAATAAAGTCATACCAGTTCCTATATCGCCGACAATAATAAACTCAAAGCTTGGTAGTCCAAAGTCGGTAGATTTGGTAAAGCCTGCAAACATCAAACGCACTCAAAATTACTCGTAATTCATAATCATTATAAAGAAACACAATCCTATACTAGATTTTATTTTCGAAAGCCTATACTAGTAAGTGGTATCAACTCTAATGTCTACATTGAGCTAAAAATATGCAGTAAGCACAAAATGTAACATACAAGTCAATGGGTTAAGCTACAGGATGAAATTACCTGACCAAGTCTCCTAAGCTATACTGAAATGCGCCATTTTTCAGGGCAGTCCAAATCATATACAAAATTCGTACCCAGTTCCTTACATATTGAAATTCCTTATTAACCTACATAGTTTCATGAATCGAACATTTCTATCACAAAAACCTCCATTAACAAAAAAGTTATCGGTCTTTCATCTATAAACGATATGTTTCTTGTCAAATTCTCAAGCAGTAGCGCATATGAAATGTCGATCTCAAAAAACAGGACTCTAACATCGACACACGGCTTATAATCATCACATACAAACTAGTCACTTGAACAACTAAATTCATAAAGAATCACATTACTGAACTCTTCCATTAGTACAAATCAATAAAATAACAATTCATCAATAATAACAATAAGTTGTTCAATAAAACATCAATTTCAAAATTAGGTTAAACTCAATTTTACAATTATAATCAATTATAACAATAAGTAGTTCAAAATTAGGTTAAAGTCAATTTCTCAAGCAGTAGCGCATATGAAATGTCGATCTCAAACGATGACGGAGAGAAAACGGCGATGATGACGGTGAAGGTGACGAAGATGGCGATGGTGTGACGCCGTTAACATCGCCGGAGATCGTCTGTTAGGTTTTCAATTTTTTTTATTAGAGATGAAAATGAGAAGTTTGGGGTTGTGGTGGAGTGGTGTGAGCTGCTTTTTGTTTTTTTTATACAACTTTATATTTTTTGTTTCAATTTTGTTTTTACTCCGTATTATTTTTATTAGTGACTTTTAAGAGTATTTAGTAGGCAAAATATTTAGTAAGAAAATGTCATAAATTTTTTGTAGTGGATGTCAAAGTGGAAATAAAGACGCTCTCCCGCGTCCCGCCATTGAAGCCACAGAAAAGCAAAAATAAAAAAATATAGCGAACACGCCAAGTTTAATACTTAATGGAGAAAATTTCCAAATCAATGTCTCACACTCTCACTACTAAACCATAAAAGACAAAAATTGCGGACATGCAAAACTTAATACATATCTGCAACAATGTCAAAATTTAGACAGTGTCATTAAAGCCCATAGAAAGGCAATAAAACATACGGTCAAAGTTAGATAATAGCCTACGAACAAACTTGGATAAATCATATTTCAAGCACCGGTACTTAACTACCCTTGAGAATACATCAGTTGAACCTTTGTTTGGTTCGACAACATTTCACGTGAAAGCACACTTTGCGGTTCTCACTATTTCTATTGATTAGTTGGCATTTTTTGTTAGTTTTTTCCATCGGATTACACATTAAATTTTCTGACACACTAATGCGCTCTCGTGTCTCCGACCTTCTTTCTGCCATTGGTTGTTAGCAACAGTACTTACCTCGCATTCGATACTCCAGGTTGTGTTTTTACTCCTCACACGCTACACTTATTTGAAAAAGTAACAATAGACACATTACATTACTATTGTGACTACAGTTTCTTGGTGATCAATTTAATGGTGTTTGCAAAACTCCCACCAACAAACAAACGATTTCGATCCATGTAATATGGTAAGAGTTAGATACATGAGTTAAGTCAATGCATGCTACCTTTACAAGTCTTGTACATAGACTCGGGGGGCTTAATTGGTTTACCCCTTTTTACTAGAGATATGAAATAGTTTCAAATACTTGGCAACAACTACATACATGGATACATGCATTAGCTCATATAGTTGGAGTACATTGCAAGTTTGCAACACATACTACATGTCTAGAAGTGTGTGCAACAAAAGTGTAACAAATATAAGCATCTCAATGGCCCTACTAGTTGATGTTGGAATGTGAGAGTCGGACTAGCACGATACGGCTAAAGGTGTGTGAGCCTATTGGGGGCACACACATTAAACATTAGAATACGTTGTATATTTCACGTAAAGCTCAAAATGACCCGGTTTGGACACAAAATGAACTAGACAAGATCCCTTGCTTGTCCTAATCCTATGGCCTGATTTCAGAAGATTCTGGAAAGCAAAATCTGTCTAGGTTCATATCAAAGTGATAAGGATTGTTGAGGAGTTGTGATAAGGCTCAAAGATGGTAGAGTTTAACACTTATCATGCTTTGTTTAAGCCTTATCAAGAGTAGGGTTAAGAGGCTATATATACTCCTCATATGCACGACATAAGAAAACAACAATTCTACATATTGTATTCGCTTCCTATTTCCTTGTCCACAGCCAATCACAGATACATAGCAAGATTGATTGGTTTGACTTTGTGAAACATATCAAGCCTATATAACAAGAATTAATATATATTCTTTCTTTAGTTTCTGTTGTCTATTCTTAATACTCATTCGAAAATAATACTTATTTTAGTATTCGAATTAGTATTACGTGAAGCAAGCATTGGTAGATATCGGTCAAAACAAGGTTTGGGCTGTTTTGGTTTGGATCCGGTTTTGAGCATTAACACTTGTTGTTTGGGTTTACGTGGTACACGGCTAGCACTCCGGGCGTATTTGTTTGACGTGTTTGTGTGAGCACTCGTAGAGGTGATTGTTTTAATCATTTATTTGATTTATTTTGCGGGTGACTACGAGGGTTAGTTTTCTATTTATTTTTCATGTTTTCTCTTTTCCTTTAATTTGTTTATTATTTATGTGTTAATCATAATTGCTTAACTAGATCTAATATCCGCTGCGTACTCGTAGTTAAATGGTTAACTTGATATATAAATTCCAACAGTGGCATCACGAGTCAACTCATTTAGTGGTTATCAGTTACACGATTTAATAAACACGCGAAAAGGCTGCATGAAATCTAATTTAGTTATTTGTTTTATTTTTGTTTTGACAACTATCATGCAATACTTGTCATTAATTAATAAAAAATACCTAGACACAAATGAATTAAAATTAATTGTTAATTAGATACATAAAATAGCAATATATATTAAAAGTTAATTTGTTTGCCATGATTATTTTATATGTGTATTCCGGCTATAAGACCTATGCAATCAATTTTTTGATGCATGTGGTGATCTAGGCACTTGATGAAAACCTAGTGAGGGTCTTATGGTTCTCCATTTGGGGAAGACTCCTAGTGGACTCGGTTGTTATATGTTTAATTAATGTTCATGTTTATGTAATTGATTATTTATTTGCATAATTGTTACATGTTTTATACACCTAATTGCATGCAATATGGAATAATACATATCGAAATCATGATATTAATATGGACTTAATTTACACGCCTAAATACCATGCTCATTGTGACCTGCTATTTGATTCGTGGAAAATTGTTTTTGTAAAATTAAGCGACCTAAATTATTGAAACAAGTTTTCATGAAATTAAAAACTGGACGCTATGGACACTTGGGAAGTACGGCTCACCCACTAGAACAAACTATAAGGGGGGGTTTAAGGATGGTGCGCACAGTCACACCTAAAGGATTTCCGGTCATTGCCTCGCGCTGACCTGGTCCTCCGCCACCTTGCGAGTTCGATTGGAGCTACCGTGAACCATGATGATCACTACAGTGTCATTACTAAAGTTTTTAAAATAAAGTGCTACAAAGTTGTTTTGCATGCTTCTTTGTACACAAATTTTACCACATTTATGTGTTTACCCTATGTGAAAATTTTAAGTCTATGCCAACCAACCAAGGACACGTGCTTTTGGCTTGACTTCTTTGGTCAGACCTTAGGGCCATTCCAAATCCATGGTAAATATTGCTCATTGGTCAGACCTTTGGTTATATTTGCATGTTCTTGTTTGGTCGACTTATTTCGAGTATGCTTGGTCAGACCTTGGACCCGAGGCATAAGATGAGACTAAACATTCTCATGACATTACTACTTGTCTACTAATGTCTTGATCAGTCTCATAAGTCTAAGAGTTGCATTTTATGCAATTAACGCTCGTCGCTTACCTCTTGCCCCATTTGTTTACACATTGGTCAGACCTTTGGTAATAAGTGGGAGGTCAAGTTGGATCTTAGTCTTAATTAGTAATTAATTGGGTAGTTAATTCTATTAAGAATTTAATTATCGAAAATACTAATTATTTGAACTTTTCTTATATTGTAGATGACTACCTCAGTCGGAAACAATTTGGTACTCAGGAGTTTCTTTGAGAAACAAAAACTCACTGGACCTAACTTTATTGACTGGTATCGCCAGCTTCGCATTATACTGTCAGCTGAAGATAAAGAAAATTACTTGGAGCATCCTATTCCTACTGCACCTGTTGCAACTCCTGGACACCCAGTCCTTCCCGGGGCTCTTGCAGCTCACACTGCCTGGGTCAAGGGGTCAAAGGACATTGCTGCTTTCATGCTTATGACCATGGACTTAGAAATCCAACGAAATCTAACCCATCTTGGTGCATATGACATGTTACAGGAGTTGAAAAGCATGTTTGCTCAACAGGCAGAACAGGAACTTCTGCAAACCGCGAGGGAATTTCACTCGTGCAAGCAAGAAGAAGGTCAATCTATAAGCTCATATGTTCTAAAGATGAAGAGCTACATTGACAACTTGGAGCGTCTCGGTCATCCCGTCACTTTGAACCTTGGAGTCAGTCTAATCTTAATTGGACTCTCTAGGGAGTATGACAGCTTTGTGCATAACTATAATATGCACAGCATGGGGAAGACTGTGAATGAATTACATGCTATGCTTAAACAACATGAGCAGACGCTACCCAAGAAAGATGTTGCACCTGCACTTCATGCTATACGTGCAGGAAAGGTCCAGAAAAACCAAGGTAAAAAACGGTTCAAGGCTGCTAAGGGGAATCAAGGGAATGGAAAGTATAAGTTGGCTTATGCTCCTGAGCATAAACCATCTTATGCCTCCAAGCCCAAGAAACCTCCACCACCCAAGAAGGATAGCCCTGCAAAGGACGCGACCTGTCACCAATGTGGTGAAATAGGTCATTGGAGAAGGAATTGTCCCGTGTATCTCGCCGAGTTGCTGAAAAAGAAGAAGCTATCTCCAGGAGCTAGCACTTCAGGTATTTTCACCATAGAACTCTATACTTTTCCTAGTACATCTTGGATTTATGACACGGGTTGTGGTACTCACATCTGTAATACTATTCAGGGTCTCAGGGGAAGTAAGAAGCTATTGGAAATTATCATTTATGTCTCCCAAGTGGATTAGTAGTTGTTTTGAACAATTGTCATTTTGCTCCCTCTATTACTAGAGGAATTATTTCAGTTTCTCGTTTGTTTGACGATGGTTTTATTAACCCCTTTGAATCGAATAATACAATTTCAGTTTCTAGGAATAATGTTGTTTATTTTAGTGCTATCCCAAGGGATGGTATTTATGAAATTGATATGTCTTGTTCTAAAACAAATGATAGTTCTATGTATGCTGTTGGTAATAAAAGAGCCAAGCTAGACTTGGACTCTACTCTCTTGTGGCATTGTCGTCTTGGACACATTAGCAAGAAACGCATGGAGAAGTTGCAACATGATGGACTTCTCAACTCAACTGACATTAAGTCATTTGAAAAGTGTGTTTCATGCATGTCTGGTAAGATGGCAAGAAAACCCTATTCACATCAAGTGGAAAGGGCTAAGGATCTACTTGGACTAATACACACCGATGTATGTGGCCTATTTAGAATTGTGTCAAGACAAGGAGCAAGTTACTTCGTCACTTTTACTGATGACTATAGTCGGTATGGTTATGTTTACTTGCTGAAACATAAGCATGAAGTGTTTGAAACATTTAAAGTGTTTCAAAAGGAAGTAGAAAACCAACTCGGGAAGACCATTAAGTCACTACGTTCTGATCGTGGAGGTGAATATATGAGTCAAGAGTTTTTGGATCATCTTAAGGAGCATGGGATTATTGCCCAACGCACTCCTCCTTACACTCCACAACATAATGGTGTGTCTGAGAGGAGAAATCGAACACTGCAAGACATGGTTCGCTCCATGATGAGTCAAACTACTCTTCCAAAGTTCTTTTGGGATTATGCCCTTGAGTCTGCTGCACGAATTCTCAACATGGTTCCAACTAAGAAGGTTGATAAGACACCATACGAGGTATGGCATGGCAAAGCCCCTAAGTTGTCTTACTTAAAAGTCTGGGGTTGTGAGGCACTTGTTAAGCGTGATACACTTACCAAACCTGACAAACTAGAACCCAGATCTATTAAGTGTATCTTCATAGGATACCCAAAGGAAACAATGGGATATTCTTTCTATCTTCCATCCGAGAACAAAATATTTGTTGCTCGGAATGCTGAGTTCTTTGAGAGTAATCTTATGGATCAAGAAGCAAGTGGGAGTCTAGAAGATCTTGAAATTTTTCAAGAAGAAGATACAAATCCTTCTGTAGACACTAGCTTAGGTCATGATGAGGATGATCAAGAAATTGATGAACCTCAAAGTGATATCAATCCCATTCGTAAATCCGCTAGGACACGTCGTGCCCCAGATCGAATGTGCTTATACATCGATGCTGGGGAGCATGAGTTGGGGGATCTTGGTGAACCCAAAACCTATAAAGCTGCATTATTGGATCCTGAATCCAAGAAATGGCTTGGTGCGATGAATGTGGAAATACAATCCATGAAAGACAACGAAGTCTTGGAATTAGTTGAGCTTCCTCCTAACTGTAAAACTGTTGGTAGCAAATGGCTCTTCAAAAAGAAGACTGACATGGATGGTGCAGTACACACCTTTAAAGCTCGTCTTGTAGCAAAGGGCTTCACTCAAACCTACGGGATTGATTATGAAGAGACCTTTTCTCCTGTTGCAGACATTAGAGCTATAAGGATTCTTATAGCCATAGCTGCGTTCTATGACTATGAGATTTGGCAAATGGATGTCAAAACCGCCTTCCTCAATGGACATCTTTACAAAGAAGTTTATATGGAGCAACTTGAAGGTTTTATTAATCCAAAATACCCTAACCGAGTATGCAAGCTCAAGCGTTCCATTTATGGATTTAAGCAAGCATCTAGGCAATGGAATAAATGTTTTGATGATGAGATTAAGAAATTTGGTTTTACTCAGAATCAAGATGAGCCATGTGTATATCAGAAAGCTAGTGGGAGTTATGTCACTTTCCTAATTCTATATGTTGATGACATATTACTCATGGGAAACAATATTCCAATGTTACAAGATGTAAAATCCTATCTTGGAAGATGTTTTGCCATGAAAGATCTAGGAGAAGCTGCATATATTCTTGGAATCAAGATCTATAGAGATAGATCAAGACGGTTAATTGGTTTATGTCAAACTGCTTACATTGAGAAAATATTGAAGAAATATTTTATGGAAAATTCCAAACGAGGAACTATCCCAATGCAAGAAAAGCTTAAATTGAGTAAATCACAAGGTGCTGAGACACCTGCTGATAAAGAGCGCATGCAAAGAGTTCCCTACGCCTCGGCTATAGGATCAATTATGTATGCTGTGAGATGTACTCATCCTGATGTTGCGTTCGCTCAGAACATAACAAGCCGATTTCAACAGAATCCAGGTGAACTTCACTGGACTGCTGTTAAGAATATTCTTAAGTATTTACGCAATACTAAGGATATGTTTCTGGTTTATGGAGGTGATATGAAACGAGAGCTCAGGGTTTCTTGCTACACTGATGCTGGATATCTGACAGATGCTGATGACCTCAAATCTCAGACTGGATATGTATTCGTTTTAAATGGAGGTGCTGTTGACTGGAAAAGCACAAAGCAAAGTATTTATGCAACTTCATCTACAGAAGCTGAGTATATAGCTGCTTATGATGCATCTAAAGAGGCTGTATGGATTCGAAAATTCATTTCTGGGCTTGGCAATGTTCCCACAATTGAAGAACCCATAAATATGTATTGTGATAATACAGGAGCCATTACTATAGCTAATGAAAGTGGAATCACCAAGGGTGCTAGACATTACCGCGCAAAAGTTCATTATCTTCGAGAGACCATTGAGATGGGAGACGTGAAGATATCAAAAGTTCACACAGATGACAATCTAGCCGATCCATTTACGAAGGCTTTAGCATATCCTAAGCATTCTAAATTGACTAGGGATATTGGTTTGATACCAGCTAGTAGTCTCATGTAAATTTGTGTGTAATTAGTATTTGGATAATTTGGAATTGTAAGACAGTTTTATTTTCTGATAAATAAAGATACGAGGTATTTGTTATTTTATTCATATAACCTGTTATTCCGTATTTGCATGTTTAATCCATGAAATGATTTATCATTCTAAATATGTCCATTGTCGGTTAACAATATGGGAATATTGTTATGCAAGGCAAATGTGAGTGTTGGTTATATTCTATGAGAATGTGGATTGTTCCCGCCAAACTCATATGTATTCACAAGGGATGCATATTGGATACCCCAACTTTCAAACATTTACTTTTGGATCCTTGTCATGAGTAAAATGTTGAAATGGTTTGTTAAGTCATCCTTAGACTTGAGATACAAGCAAGTTCTGTTATGTGTGGATATCACTTTTGTAATTATATGCCAAACGCTGTCCTGAATAAGGTAGTTATAAAAGCTATTTTTCGGAGTGATGTGAAGCAGCATCCACAACACTTGTAGTCAATAAAGGATTTGTTACTCCACTTGATATGTGCAGAAAGATACCATGGGCCCTCTCCAGAATTAATAAGATAATTGTTCGGCCGAACCCAAAGGGTAATGCAAGATGATTCTTGATTACATTTGGTATATCAAATTAAATTCTATAACGAGAATCTAAATGGTTAAACTATATGGCATGAGTTAGGATCCATATCCATGGTTTAACGGTATCTATAACAAAGGATGATAAAAGCAAAACATAAATGACCATGCTACTGAGAATGATTTATGAAACTATATCTCAGACACCTTTAGTTTAATAGCGAGTGAGAGCGTTGCTAGACGTTTCCGTCGTTGGTATTTGTGCTATCTGCTACTCCAACTCCCAAGTGGGAGCTGTTGGAATGTGAGAGTCGGACTAGCACGATACGGCTAAAGGTGTGTGAGCCTATTGGGAGCACACACATTAAACATTAGAATACATTGTATATTTCACGTAAAGCTCAAAATGACCCGGTTTGGACACAAAATGAACTAGACAAGATCCCTTGCTTTAGGGCTGGCAATTTTGACACGAAACCTGTTAACACGACACGACACGACATGTTCTTAACAGGTTTCGTGTTTAACCTTAACAGGTTTCGTGTCTTAACAGGTCAGACCTGTTAAGACCTGTTAATTTTCGTGTCTTAACAGGTCAGACCTGTTAAACCTGTTAGCGACCTGTTAATTTTATACTATATATATAATGTATTTTTAGGTCATACACTCATACATTCACAAACCCTAATCACACACACATAATCCGCCCCCATCCTCCTTTTATCTTTGCAGGAAAAAAAAAATCTCATCTCAATATCATCATCAACATCTATTCGATCCATCATCAGTCCATCTAATCAACATCTATTCGATCCATCATCAATATCATCATCAACATCTATTCGATCCATCATCAGTGTTATGGTTTCTTGATCCTTGTGGTTGACTCTTGATCCTTTCTTGATGTTATGGTTGTGTTTGGGTGCAAGTTTGATGCATCTTGGGTGCGTTTGGATGCATAGCCGAGAGTCCGAGACCCACGAATCTGATGCATCTTGGCCTAGGGCCGTGGGTTTGGTTCAAATAGAGGTAAGCCATGGGCTAGACCCACGAATCTGATGGGTTTTGATACTTGTGGTTGACTCTCGTTGTTGTTATTGTGTTGTTGTTGTTCTATATTAGTTTAGATTTTGTGTTTTATGAAGATTTGTAACATTAGTTTAGATTTTGTAATAGCAGATTTGTAATAGTTAACATTAAGATTAGAAGACTTTTAATAGCTTTTGTTAAGATTTTTAAGATTTGTAATAGCAGATTTGGATTTGGTTGTGAGTTTGTGACTGGATTTGGATTTGTTCGATTTGGATTTGGTTGTGACTGGATTTGGATTTGTTCTTGATGTTGTTCTTGACTGGATTTCGATAGCAGATTTGGATTTGTTCTTTGCAAAAAAAAAAAAAAAAAAAAAAAAAAAAAAAAAAAAAAGAAAAAAAAAATCCGAATATATATGTTAATAACAGGTTCTTTGTTTTTGCAAAAAAAAAAAAAAAAAAAAAAAAAAAAAAAAAAAATCCGAATATATATGTTAACAGGTTCTTAACAGGTTCTTAACAGGTTAACCTGTTTATTTTCGTGTCGTGTTCGTGTTTGAGAAAAATGACACGATAAGCTAACAGGTCGTGTTCGTGTTTGACCTTAACAGGTTCGTGTCTTAACAGGTTCGTGTGACCTGTTATGCCAGCCCTACCTTGCTTGTCCTAATCCTATGGCCTGATTTCAGAAGATTCTGGAAAGCAAAATCTGTCTAGGTTCATATCAAAGTGATAAGGATTGTTGAGGAGTTGTGATAAGGCTCAAAGATGGTAGAGTTTAACACTTATCATGCTTTGTTTAAGCCTTATCAAGAGTAGGGTTAAGAGGCTATATATACTCCTCATAAACTGCTCATATGCACGACATAAGAAAACAACAATTCTACATATTGTATTCGCTTCCTATTTCCTTGTTCACAGCCAATCACAGATACATAGCAAGATTGATTGGTTTGACTTTGTCAAACATATCAAGCCTAAATAACAAGAATTAATATATATTCTTTCTTTAGTTTCTGTTGTCTATTCTTAATACTCATTTGAAAGTAATACTTATTTTAGTATTCGAATTAGTATTACGTGAAGCAAGCATTGGTAGATATCGGTTAGAACAAGGTTTGGGCTGTTTTGGTTTGGATCCGGTTTTGAGCATTAACGCTTGTTGTTTGGGTTTACGTGGTACACGGCTAGCACTCCGGGCGTATTTGTTTGACGTGTTTGTGTGAGCACTCGTAGAGGTGATTGTTTTAATCACTTATTTGATTTATTTTGCGGGTGACTACGAGGGTTAGTTTTCTATTTATTTTTCATGTTTTCTCTTTTCCTTTAATTTGTTTATTATTTATGTGTTAATCATAATTGCTTAACTAGATCTAATATCCGCTGCGTACTCGTAGTTAAATGGTTAACTTGATATATAAATTCCAACAGTTGAGATGGATGGAATGGAAATACATTGAACTAGATAGTTGGAATGGAGTTTTTTCATATCAAACATATACCTGTTCTAACTAACAAAACCAACTTGTGAATTGTGATACGTACATTGGTATAATGCATGAAGAGTCGGCATACATATATTCTTTGTTGAATCTTGATAGAATATATCCATGCAAATATACAAGCAAGTTGTATCAACTTGCATTTTCCACTTGCAAGCTTATCCTTTTTCAATCTTTACATATTTGCTTCTATATATATTAGATTCTGAGCATGCTCACACTATTAATATCAATACTGACTTGATCATCGGAGGTTCCCCTGGGTTCAGCCCGAGGACCTCTCTAACGATCTTTCTTTGTCATTTCATCACTATTAACGAATACCCGAAGTCAAGGTCATCACAAGTCAACCCATTCTCTAAGGTGGGAGATTGTTAATTCTGACAGTGATGAAGAAGACGTTCTGAACACTTTTGATGAGTCAATGAACCTATTTGGTGGTGGTCATGATCGTGAAGATGATTATGATGACTATGATTATGATAACTATTTGGATCAGGTTTATGATCTTCCAGGGAATTTAAATATTTTTTATGATATGTATGGCATCAAGCTCCAAGGCTTTGGTAAGAAGTAACTTTGTTTTCATAGGAGTCTAATGTTATCTTTTGAGTAGTGGTTCATTTTCTTGTTCATAGAATAGGAAGTATCTTGTTATGTAAGCTTTACCGCTTATGTAACGGGCTGAGATATGTGACTCACCCATATCCTTTGTCCTTAAACATTTTTTGGAGTAATATATTTACCGGGTCTTTGACAATTTTTATAAACAAAATGTGTCATAAAAGTCAAAAAAAAAAAAAAAAAAAAAAAAGTCCTTGAAACACTAGGACTCGACTTAATAATATAGCCATAGCTTCACGCCTTCACCATCCTCATAGTTCACCTCAAACTGTACAATGTAATCACTACATTCCAATCCCTTTTCCCTTATAATTACCATTGTAGATTAATCACAAACCATTGATACACATTATCAAACAAAGTTTGTGCAAGAGAAATTGTGACTGAATTTCCCGTATGAACTCCCACTAAATCAATATTTTTGATAACAGATATGATAACCACATTATCAAGCAAACCTCTAATAACTTCAAGCTCATATTCTTTAGATCTTAATAGTGATTGCTCAACTAGATTATATGATGTCACAATAACTACAATCTGTAACTTACCACTTGTCTCCATCACTTGTTTATCAGAACCATTCCACCACGAAAACCCCCTGGATCAATAACTTGTTTAGCTTTCAAAATGAACTCACCCGTTGGTTTAACCATATTCTTGAAGAGTATTTCCAATTCCATACAAGGGTATTTTGAGCATAATGTTCTTCCTCACTTTCGCAAGAGATTGCGTATATTTAGTGTTCTTGATGACTCCCGATTGAAATACACTCAAATATTCTTGATACTTGTCAAACACCACAACATCAGCCAACAATACCGCATGATCAGTCACTACTGAACTACCCATGATCTCACGACCATCACGACCACCAGACTCAAGATTAGTCTCCATGGTTGCACTACCTGCTTTAATGCCTTTGTACCATTCTTAATTTCATAAAGTTCCTCAACACCAAACTAAAGTTCTACACTTTTGTTGTTCTTAAAATAATTCCCATTTGACTTCTTTCCATCAACTTCATGCAATGTCACAAAACCAAGAGAATCATGACTAAATGACGTATGTTTCTCACTTTTCTCACTTTCTTGAACAAGCTTATCACATACACAAAGCAATTGTAATCGTCAACAACTTCACTTAATTTTTTTGACTCAAATTCTGTACCTTCATCACATTCTTTAGAAACTTCACCAATAACTTCCTTAGCGATTTCGTTATCAATCGTTTCACTTGATTCTTAACACTTGGAGAACATAACAATGGTTGATCAGATTTATTCTTTTATAAGTTGTTATCAGCTTCTTCCCACATTTCCAATTTCCAGACGCAATCCTTCAACGAAAAGATCGACAAAATGTGTTTCATCCAAACCCATATCACTCGAAAAACTCACAATACCGAACAAAGACTTAAACGGAAATATTCAACAATAGTACCTTCTTGCTTAAGAATTTTCTTAATTGGCATTTCCACAAACACCTTTACCGAATTATAATTTTTTTTTTTTTTTCATCTTTTACTTGATAAACACCATCATATACTACAAAATCTTCCAAATCGTCATCAAGATTCAAACTAAAACTTGAATTCTTAACACCATTACGAAAAGATCATCAAACATTTTTCTCACCTTAATCTTGATAGTTTCCTTTATGAATTGCATGTTGATGAAAACTAAGCAAAACCCCCAATTTACAAACACAAGTCTAATTCTTTTTCCTTCCAAATGTCGTTAGCTCATCTTTGACTTTCTGTTGACTCGCGTGCCTTGGGCACAGTATAGAGAAGAGATCAATATAGATCTCATATTTGCCATATAACCAATGAACCAATCATAGCCACTCATTTTTATTTTCCTACCTTTTTTTAAAAAACAAAATATCTTGCAAACGGTAAATTGTCAAACTACAAAAAAAATACCATCGCGACGAGAATTAAATCATCTTTATATAGATATGCATTGTTATATACTTTCGACGAACTTTTTTTTTTCGATGAACTTTTTTTTTTTAAATCTCCGCCCAAAAAAATCATATATGATTTGAAAAAATCATACATGATTCTTACGAATCATATATGATTTTTAAAAATCATATATGATTCGTAAGAATCATATATGATTTGATTTTAACGAATCATATATGATTTTTACAAATCATATATGATTTTTCTGGGCGGAAAATTTGAAAAAAAAAAAAAAAAAAAAGTTCGTCGAAAGTATATAACAATGCATGTCTATAGAAAAATAATTTAATTCTCGTCGCGATGGTATTTTTTTTGTAGCTTGACGATTTTCGGTTTGCGAGATATTTAAGTTTTAAAAAAAGGATGAAAGTTTATTTTTTTATTTTGATAAAAAAAAATAAGTGACTAAGATTGCTTGATGAGTTTTATGGTAAAAGTTGGATCTATAAACAACTTTTGCGAGTATATATTGACATATAATAGAGTAACATATAACCTGCATGGGTGTAGAACGTGATTTATGTCCGTTGGTCTCAGACACATCATGTTCCTTCTACTAACAAAGGGTCCCATGCATGTAACAACGTTAACAAACTCAGATTGTTTAGTTTACACTTTTTTAAATGTCATAGTTTTACACAAACTATTGACTTAAGTATAATTAGATTGTTCATGATTTGTGTTTATCAAGATCACATACATATAACAATGGTTAATTATATACGGAGTATCTATCTATGTTAGCAAGTAAACTGGTTACTATATATATATTGCAAACGGGTGGCCCTAACCGGACGGGGGGACAAGGGTGGCAGGGGTGGCAGGCCCACTTGTCTCCCCATTTGTCCCCTATTTTTTTTCAGTGTACCCCAGTTTTTGTCAGTTTCTGTTTCGTATTTTTGACAGTTTTAACCGTTTGACTTATTAAACTTTACATTTTCTGTTCCGCACTTTCAGGTTTATAGCTTTTTGATGTAAATAAAATTATAAAAATAAAAAAAAATAAAAATAAAATAAAAAAATAGGGGGGGGGGGTGTGGCTAAAAAATAGACCGGGGTGTGGTCAACATAGGCCATTGCAAACTACTTGATTATGTACGTCACTAAAATTTAGAAGATAACGCACCGTAGAAAAGGATAAGGTTGCTAATAGCGGGTGAATACTTTATTCGCGGCGGCTGAGTGAGTCTGATATTGTCTTTCACGTACTGTTTTTTAGGCATAGCTTATGGGCAAACTAGGTTATCAGCTGTTGGGCCAATTCATTTTCTCATAATCTCTTGTACGTACAGGACTTGAATAAAAAACATCCGACGTATAGAACAAGTCCCTGAATGTAAAAAGCATTCAGGGAGTCATCCTCAAAAAGTTCTTCAGAGTCTGAAAGAAAGACTCATCACAACATGAGGCGGATCTCGAAGAGTGAAGACAAGGACGAGGATCAGGATGATAGAGTCAATGAGCGATAACAATAACTCACTAAAGATCTCCTCAACAAACTGAAAAGACATTCTGAGACTTAAACATTTTGGTAAGATGTTTAAGTCTTTGATATATAGGCGGTAAATATCTTGGGAAGATAAGTGAAATTCCCTTTTCAAAAATTCAAAATATCGCTTTAATTGGTAATAGGTACAAACAGTAAACGTTACCTGGCATTGAATTATTTAAATCCATGGGTTTATTGCAACAGATATCACAGAGAGAGAAGCCGCATTCACGGTGAAATATTTACATGGAAACCAGAGTTTTTTGTTCCGCAAACCATGTAATAAATCAGCCACTATAGCGAGTATGCATATTAGAGATGCTAATACTATATAAATTTCAATCCATGGCATATGTTCAGTCGTTCACTATACGTGTTTTCTTGATATGACCGGTATATTGACAGAGTTTAACTCGACAAGGAAGATATTAACTCTTTTGGAATGTTACTGTAAGATTCCAGTTTTTCCATAATCTGAACATATTCATGTAGAGAGTTGGAACCCATATAATTATGTACGTTCCACCCGGTAAATGAAATGATGATTTTGGATAACGTAACTGTTTGTAGGAAGATGATGTAAGTTATGCACAGTGAAGGATTTACTTTCAGTGCGACTTTTTATTAGCAGTCGTTTCTAAACCATATATAAGGATTAGGGGTTTCTCTAAACAACAGCTACCTTCGATGCTTTGAATGACTTCTAAATAAGCAAAATCCTACTCTCGGCTGACCAAAATGAAATTTCCAGCCACTTTCGACAAACTAGGGGAGAGATTCAGTACGAGCTAATTAACAAGAAAATTCATGATCAGTCTTATGTAGTTGTTAAACTGTCCACTTAATAGGAAAAAGTCAGCCATCTGATGTTTTATGTTTTAGAGATCAGTATGTCTTACTAGGTAGTTAGAGACTTATTAATTAGTGCAAAACATCTGTTCTTTTTTTTTTTCTTTTTTTTAGCTAATAAATTAACTCTTTTTATAAATTTCAAAATATAAAGCATGATCACGAAACTACTGTAATTAATAATACTTGTTTTGAAATCCATGTTATAAATCAGCCACCACTATCATGATGCTAAAGAGAGACGCAAACGCCATATACATCCCAATCTATTGTGTTTATAATCTGAGGGATGCTTGTAAGACCTTATCATAGCTTTTCAAGGGTGCTTTGCTTGTCCTTATGATAATATGATAAACTAGAATTATAATTGAACAAATCGAATGATGTTACTGATAAACTTGATCTGCAAATATTGAAGGAGGCTGAAAAGCCTTATAGTAACTGAACCGTGAGAGGCTTTCAAGGAACTACTTAGAATTTTTTATTAGTGCTGGGTTCAATTGGGCTAGATGTAACTCAATTTCATAGAAGTCCAGCAATGGACATCTTATCTTAAAAGAAATTGTTCTTTATAATATTTACAAATGCTGGGGTTTTACACATATGCTATTAACCGTACCTCTCATTAGATCAAACCGTATTAACTTATAGTATATATCAATAACTTCAGTGTTAATGGAATTCACAAAACTCTCACTTGATTCAAATGAAATTCACTAATATATATATATATATATACCCCCATGGTCCTTGGTGGTATGACAGTAGTTTTTATAAAGTGCTTCGCTCATAGTGTGCTTTTTAATTGGCTAACACACACACTACTTAACAAATATGTCCCCGCGCGACAGGACTTGAGCCTCACCACTTGGGCGTGACACCTTGAATAGACCTCGAATATGGATGATTATACACTTTACACTTGTTAAAATCTAACTAACAATGCATGTGAATCATGATTTTAAAACAAAATGGCCGTCACCATCCATATGTAATCTAAATCAATTATATATGTTAATGCAAAACAGTTAAATGAAGATAGAATATTCATTTTCGAAGTAATAATTACTCATGAGGGGCAGTCCATATGAAATAAAATCAATCCCAAATCCCCCTTTTTCATGAGTCACCTAAAACACTATCCTAAATTAAAGTTACATGAGTGGCCATATGAAAATTGCACCCACTACTTTTCACTAAAGGTTGACAGAGTTTAATTGACTAAAACAAAGCAAATACATGATAACTTTGTTTATAGCATAAATTCATCAATCACTTTGTTCCCATGAAACTTTCACTACCATTATTACGATTACGTGTTCATCAAACATTGGTTTGCCAATGATGCGTCCTATAAAAGCATCATGTGCCATGACATACCATAGTTACTCATTCGGGGCACACAGGGTGCGACATCACTATAACAAACATCCACAATTAACCCCCTCGCTCACAACTAAGCTCAACTTACTCATTTGCGGCCCACCACTTCCTAAAAATACAAACATTACAAGTTAAAAAAAAATTACCTTCGCCGTGCAGACGACGAAGGTAAAAGGGGCGAAGGATGAGGAGGGGGCGGTATCATGGCTAGCTATGGCAAGGATGCCACCTTGGAATAGCGAATGATGAAGAGCTGAACAACGTGTGCTCTAGCAATTTGAAATTTTTGGTAACAATGAAATAAACTAATAATGGTTTTTAATTCATGCCCTCATTTAAAAATGTATCCAACTAGTCACAAATCAAAGACAGGCCTAAGATTTGTTAGAAGATGTTGCATAATTTTTTCTTTTATGATTATAAGTACTAAAGTTGATTTTTTCTTTTATGGTTATAAGTACTAAAGTTGCTCTATAAAGAACTTATTAGGCAAAATTGAGGGTTGCACGTATACAAAAGACATATTTTTTAAAATTTTATATTTTGTTATCAAAAATTGGGTGTAGCTTGTACCATAACCGACTTACATGTGGGTCCATCCCTCTACATAATGGAATAATTAATATGGTAGGCAAAACTTCTAGAGGAGCCTGGTGTCATCCAAAGAAAATGCAATGAATGACTTAAAGTTACATACTTACATGAATTGCCATATGAGACTGACACCCACTACCATCGACCAAAAGTTGCATGAGTGTGTAAAACATTCATACAAAGATTTATGGGAACATGATTGGGAATTATAAGTGGGATCCATTTGTTTTATTGTTTAAGGTACAAACGGTTCTTATACAAAATATATCAACATCAAATAATTAAAAAAATAAAGATTGGACAAAAAGATTTATCGGAACATGATAGGGAATTATAAGTGGGATCCATTTGCTTTATTGTTTAAGATATAAACAGTTCTTATACAAAATATACCAACATCAAATACTTTAAAAAATCAAGATCGGACAAAAGCTTTACTCGTGGTACCTAACACCATGTATCACCTTTAGCTAGAAACAGTTCTTATACAGAATATATCAACATCAAATACTTTAAAAAAATCAAGAATGGACAAAAGCTTTACTCGTGGTACCTAACACCATATATCACCTTTAGCTTGAAACTCCATTATTTTATTTATTTATTTATTTTTTTCTACAAAACAAAAGAGCAGTACTATACTAGCGAACTATGTATGCAACCGAACGACGTACAATTTCATCCTTCACAGTTTCCTAATGATTCTTAGTGAACAAGAAGGGAATACACCCGCTTGGTTGCCATATATATCCTCCAACATTTCCGAATTGCACCTTTTATTTGATCAATCAAGGAAGGACTGTGAGCTTTCCCGTGGAGACTCACTGAGCTTAAAAGAAACTTAGTACTCGATAATCAAGCATGATGTATATATTTAGTTATCACGGGCTTACGGTAACTTCTTAGGGGAAGCTAGGTTTATTAATTTTCTTTCTATTTTGGCCCGGATCATCTACCCGGTGGCCATTACATATGATTCCTTCAATATTTTGATTCATACATAATGTCATTGTTCGGCCAAGAATTGGATAAATGACCTAGTTTTTAAACGGATGCATCCTCTCTATTTTATTTTTTTTTATCAGATTTTAACTACTATTAAGTCCTATCATTTTTTTTATTATTATTAGCTATATTCTCATTTTTTTATTTTGTTCTTTAATGTTACTCCTGTTTGTTTGTATTTTTGCATGGGTCTCTTTTTGCTTTCCAAATAACTCAGGTAAATTGTTCACGTATACCATTAACATTAAGTATGAGACTGGAGAGTAAGTTAATACGAACTAGGAAAAGATCAAGAAAACATCAGATATATAGTATAAGCATCGGAAAAATCCTTCTATAACCACACTAAAAAGCAAATATATGCTTTTTGGGTAAAAGGGAACAAAAGCAAATATATGCTTATTACGTAGTATATTATTATATATATTATACAGCCACACATAAAATATATTACAAACGAACTTTTAAAGAGTAAAACTGATGAAAAACAACGACATGCATGGTCACAAGAACTTGTTAAGTTTACAAATTAACTAGAATCCCAGTTTCAACGTACTTTCTGAATGTTCTGCATGGTGAAAACTTCTTGATGCAGCATATTACTTCATTCTGGATCACATTCATTACTTGAATAGGGGAAGTTATTAGGGATGCCTTAAATAAGCGCGCCACTTGTGAATAAAAGGAAAGTCGTCTGGATTCAAGCTTGGAAGTTCGCGAGCTTGAAGGACTTTGATAATCTGTGTAGTCTCACCGAGAAGTTGGGCGGCAGCATGGACTTTGGCTTCCCTTTTCTCTATCTTACTAGAGTGGCATTTCAATGCTATGACTTGGGGTAAGTTGGTGAGACAAGCAGCCACAATGTCAAATATCATTGATGATAATTGAGCAAACAGCTCCTTTTGGCTAACCTGGTCAATGTTGGCTTGGTGGGAAAGCATGATTGTTTCGGTTATCCGATACATTGAGTTGGCACAGATAGACCTGCAAATGGAATCATCGTTTGGCCCTCCACTTTCTGTACTTCCCACCTTAGTGTCAATCATGTCTTTTGCCGTATTACTGAACCATTGAAGTATATCCCTAATACTCACCTCAGAAGCAGAGTCTTTTTTTTTGGGTGATAAAAGGTTGTTACACCCGGTGAAAGCAGAGTCTTTTAGCTTATGTCCTAACCATTTGTGATAGATTTCAACTTCTAGCCACAACGTTTTAGCCGCCTTTTGAATGCTTACATAGTCACCGGTAGCATTGAGGCTTTCTTCCACAAGTGTAACATACATAAAAGCTTCATTCACACTCTTCAAAAACTTAGTATCAGCTATTTCCTTTTGGATATTAGGAAGAGAAACCACAATGGC
Source organism: Artemisia argyi (assembly GCA_030686995.1). Lineage (NCBI taxonomy): Eukaryota > Viridiplantae > Streptophyta > Magnoliopsida > Asterales > Asteraceae > Artemisia > Artemisia argyi. The sequence goes on from CM060704.1 coordinate 175,581,584, forward strand.
TGTCAGGGTTACCACCGGCAAACTCCAGCAATCAAGATAATCTTTTGATGAGAGAGTTGGAACATGATCATTGTCAAACTTTAAAACTCCTTCAAAACCACTAGATTTCTCTAGAAGCTCTTTGAGATTGTTAGGTTGTTGCTCCTCAGCCTTCTGGATCAAGCGGTTCACAGAATTCGAAAGGCTTTTCAATGTTTTTTCATGAAGCTCCTGCTCTTCATGAAGTTGCAAAACATACTGTCGAAGATCTTTATCATTTTCCGGTTGATTAGTGTTTTTCCGCTTCAAACAACGGAGACAATACATCATAAATAAAACACACATCATAAAGAAACATGGGATTAGTGATATCATCTTGCATGTTACCACAACTGCCTTCTGAACATCTATTAAAAAGTTCAGAATTATGAATTTCAAATTCTCGATGACAACCTTGCATTTGCGGCTACGAAAAGGAATTGGTATACTACTCTGTTTCCAATCTGAGAACTTCTGAATCCAGTAGCTCTCTGTTTCAAAGACCATTTTATGGTTCCAAATTTGTTTTATGGACATCTTAAAGCTTAAGGCTGCAAAACATCTAGAAAGTGGTGCAATTGTGGCCACTACTACTCCAATAAATTGTGTTACGAGAATCACTGACATTGACCACTGATAATCTGACTCACAGTACTTACTTTTCAACTTAGGCCTAATTTTTAACACCGTAAAAATGTGCAAGATAGTGCTTAAAACACATATTACCCCAGAAGCAGAGGTTGTAGCAGAGCACACTGTAATGAATTGAGGACTGCCGGTTCCCCCCATGATCCAATATTTGCTTACATGTTGCTTTAGCTCCTCAGGAGTTAAACGTCCCGATTGTTTTGCGTTTAAAGCTCTAGCACGAACTTGGTATTTCGATTCTATTATCTGCTTGGACTTTAGAATAGCTAAAGATGAACATATATGTATAATCAGCAACATCAGTAGCAAAGTCACGTAGACTGTTGCTGTTATTTTATTGAGATTTACATATGTGCCCAATGACTCAGGGTCAATATCAGGTTTAACAATCTTGTAGATCCTAACTTTTTCTTCATATGAAACGACACCTGTTGCTATTTGAATGCAGATGTTTACAACCAAAGTGATTACCAGAATAACCAAAGCTATGATATTTGTAAATAGTTCCTTGCTGTCCATTGTTGCTAAAGAAGGCAATAAATTAGCCATCATGGAGCACATGAACGCCAGGCTTCCAAGCTTTGCCACTTGGTCAACATTACCAGGCATTGAAGTAGTTAGATCCACGGGCAACTTCATAGCAACAGCTATCACGGTAAGGGAAGCGGCATTTATAGTGAAGTATTTGCATGGAAACCATAGCTTTCTAGCTCGTAAACCATGCAATAAATCACCCACCATTGCAAGAATACAGATCAGAGATGCTAAAGCGATATACATCCCAATCCATAACATAGGTTGGCTATATTTGCTTTCCTCTTCTGATCTGTATATTCCCCTTGTGTAATTGGTCAAGGAATATATCAGATTTTTTGGAACGTTGTAAGGTTCACCCGAGAGTTGATCCACAATTTCAAGATAATCAAATGTTGAGTTGGAGCCCATAGTTATGTTTCTCCGAGAAACAAAGAAATTTATGTGAGATGACTAAAGCTGGGTGTAATCAGACAGTAACAAGTTATTGTTTGTTTAAATGATATAGAGGATGTTAGAATATTGTACAAAATCCTGCTTTTAAAATTGCATGAATGACCAAATTGAATCACTACCAAAAAGCGGGAATGAATGTGACTAGCACAAAGCAAATGCATGATAGTGTCATGTGTTTTTTATCGCATATATTCCATCCATCACCTATGGTATACAAGAAACTTTTGTTTTCATCAACGGGTTTTGTCCGTACAATAGCTCTATACTTTTCAAAATGTACCGATATGGTACGTGTACTTTTTTTATTGCCCGGATGGTATGTGTACTTTCGGTTTTGTTTTAATGTGGCCACTTTTTGACCGGATACCGGGTGCACCGGCTAGCAATGTCCCAACTTGTGACGTGGGTTTTATTTTGTCCGTACAATAGCTGTTTACTTTCTCAAATGTCCCGATATGGTACGTGTACTATTTTTCGTCACTTGTGATTTGTTTCTTTTGCAAAATAGGTCCTTTGCGATTTTTTTCAATCGTTTTCATCCGTTTTCATCCGTTTTTGTACGTTTTCATCCGTTTTTATAAGTTTTCGTCCGTCTTTATTCGTTTTCATCCGTTTTCGTTCGTTTTCATCCGTTTTTATTTGTTTTCATCCGTTTTCATTCGTTTTCGTTCGTTTTTATCCGTTTTCAATCGTTTTCGTCTATTTTTATCCATTTCTACCCGTTTTTGTATGTTTTTTTATCCGTTTTTATACGTTTTATTTGTTTTCATCCGTTTTCGTCCATTTTCATCCGTTTTCAATTGTTTTCGTCCGTTTTTGTAAGTTTTTATATGCTTTCATTCGTTTTCATCCATCTTCATCCGTTTTTCGTTCTTATCCGTTTTAAGAGCATCTGTTATGCAAAAAGCTTTAAAAGGCTTTTACTATTTAAAAAAGTCTTTGTAAATGGATTTTATGTATTGTGTTGAAAGCTTTTTTATAAGCCTTTTAGAAAGACTTGTGAAACACAAAGTCTTTCCTCAAACCTTGTTCATTAAATATGAAATGCATTTAAGGCATTAAATGCAAAAAGTCTTTCCTCAAACCTTGCATTGTTGATGCTCTAAAACGTATAAAAACGGATGAAAATAAATGAAAACGGATGAAAATGGATGAAAACGAATGAAAACGTTTTAAAACGGATGAAAACAAATGAAAACAGATGAAAATGAATGAAAACGTATTAAAACGGATGAAAACAGATAAAAACAAATTAAAACGGATGAAAACAAATGAAAACGGACAAAATGAATAAAATGGATGAAAACAAATGAGAACGAATGAAAACGGATGAAAACGAATAAAAGCGGATGAAAACGATTGAAAACGTATAAAACGGATGAAAACAAATGAAAACGGATGAAAACGAATGAAAACGTATTAAAACGGATGAAAACGGATGAAAACAAATAAAAACAGATAAAAACGGATGAAAACATACAAAAATGGATATAATCGGATAAAAATGGACAAAAACGGATGAAAACGGATGAAAACGAATGAAAACGGACAAAAAAGTACACGTACCATATCGGGACATTTGAGAAAGTAGGTGCCTATTGTACGGACAAAACCCACGGTAATATGCTGACTGGGCATGCCACGTCAGCAAAAACATTAGTAACAGGTAAAAAAACGAAAATGTGGCCTTATTAACACGAAACCTAAAGTACACGTACCATCCGGGCAATAAAAAAAGTACACGTACCATATCGGTACATTTTGGAAAGTACACAGCTATTGTACGGATAAAACCCTTTCATGAACTATTGGGATGTATCCCCCACCAGAAAATGAGTGTAGAAAATATTCCTTTTGTCTTTCAGCTTACAGTATAACACAGTTTACAGTATAATACATATAAATTTTTATAGACTATCTCTACTAATTTTTTTAAGATTTCTTAAAAATTATATTTTAAGCATTTACAAATTATTAAGCGCTATGTACACTCAAATAATACTCCAACATATAAAAGTATATGACTTGTCAACATCTAATTGATGTTATTATTAAAGCACTCCTAAAATAAAAAATACAAGTTATTTACCTTATTATACAAACTAATATAACACAAAATGTATTCTCATTTTCAAAATAAAGATAAAAACTAAATTTTTTTGCTAACATGTTGTTTGGGATTGCGATTGGGTCTGAATTATCTAATTTCGACATTCAAAAATGCTTAAAACCCGTTTTTTGTGCTTGTCAAAAGACTTTTGATAATCAATGATTAGTGTTTGTAGATCTTCAAAGTGCAAAAGTCAAAAAACTCCGTTAATCCTTTTTGTAAAACGTGATTATGGCATCCTATCCTATATACCAAAATACCCTCACTAAAAAAGAGCAAATGAACAAATATATAATAAAACACATGGAGAAGTAACTTTCATAAAGATGAAGAAAATGAGTGGGTAATGAGAGGCGATGTATATATTAATATAGTAGGGTTTTTGTAATCAAGTAGGCTCCGTCAACTTTGGCTTCTTCAATATTTATTTTGGTAGCAATATTTGTTTTAGTTAAATAAACCATGTCAAATGTTCATTTATAAAAGCAATAACGTAGCTATATTCATTTTAGTTAACTAAATTGTTATAAGTCATAGAAAAGTGCACTGATGTATCATGTACGTTAAATTCAATTAGTTCAAAAATATAGTAACATCTTTTTTAGTCATTAATTGTATTCAATTTGAGTTGACTTATATATACATTAGTATCTAATGAAGTAACTCAAATAATGTATTAGGAATCAACTCCTTGATATTTATTTTAATTACAGTAAACCCGTCGAAAGCTTTTTCTATAGTGTTATATGTTTTCGCCGAAAGTTATAGTTAAATGTATATGTCGTTACATTGCGCGGGTACCATACTAATATATATATAATGTGGGAAGTGATCCAATAAGAAGAAAACTAAAATGAGAAGAATAAGAAGGATTTATAGCCACACATTTTAAATAGCATGGAGAAAATTAAGGGGAGATGCATATAATTTTATAAATGCATCTGAAATATGTGGTTGTGGTTTCTTCTTATCCTTCTTATTTTAATTTTTCTTCTTATTTGATCCTAACTCTATTAAATGTTTGCGATTTTAGAGTTATCAACTTTTTAAATGATTATAATTTACCGGAGACCGATGAGATTTTATGTGAAGCTCGAATACGAGTTGAGAGGTGTAGAGCGGACACTCGTCTGAGCTACCGCTAAACTTTCAACCACATAGTATTACACCAACACACTAGAGAAGAGTACAAATACGATTCAAATAAAGGCTTGGTCACACGAACTTTTTGATTTTACAGATTAACTACTTACAAAACGGACATTCACTTTGGTGAATAGTGATGGTTCTAAGTAAAGCTGGGTGTAGTTAGATGATAACAAGTTATAGTTTCTTTAAATGATATAAAGGATGTTAGAAATTCATACAAAATCCTGCTCTTAAAGTTGTATGAATGAAAAAATTGAACCAAAACTCTTCATTAAAGTTGTATGAATGTGACTAGCATAAAGCAAATGCTTGATAATTTCATATGTTTTTTTATTGCATTCGGATCCACCACCTGGGTATCCAATAATCTTTTGTTATCATTATTATTCCTTTGTGAAAAACACTTCTCAAAAGCATTTAAAAGTGGTTTTTTTTTTTTTTTTTTTTTTTTTTTTTTTGTTTAAACACTAAAGGGCCCTTTGGTTGGGGTCGTGGGATTGGACTCAAAACCCTCCCCACCACATTATTTTTCTCTCTTACACTTATTTTTTGGTCCATGTCACACAATTCTCTCTTTCTCTCTTTTATTTAATTTTTTTCTTATTATAAAATTATATTTTTTAATTAAAATTTTCTCACTTCATTTAAATTAAATCCAAATCCAAATTCAAATTCAAATTTTAATCTTAATCCTAAACCACAAACTAAACGGGCCTTAAAAGTTGTTATTCACAAAATGTAACATATAGATATGTGTTGGCATGCAAAACACAAACAATTCAAGTGTTTTACAAAATGTAATTGTATTATTCACATATTAACAAGTGCATTTACATTTAAGTACAAAAAGACAAAATTTACATGCATACATACATACATACATACATACATACATACATACATACATACATACATACATACATATATATATATATATATATATATATATATATATATATATATATATATATATATATATATATATATATATATTAACTGTTTGTGATTTTAGAGTTATCAATTATTTTAAGTGATTATAATTTACCAAGAGATCAATGAGATTTCATGTTAAGCTCAGATACAAGTTGGGGAGGTGCATAGCGGCCATTCGTTTGAGTTATTGCTAAACATCGACCACATAGTATTACACCATATGATTCAAATAAAGGCTTGGTCATACAAACTTTTGAGTCTACAGATGAACTAGATACCAAAATTGACATTCCCTTTATGAATGTTGATGCATAGGAGTTTTTAAAGAAATTAGCGAACAACTTCTCTTTCTTATTTTTTTTAACTGTAAAAGTGGTTATAATTTATTAATTTATATACTAGCGTGATGCTGCATATTACACTACCCAAAAAGTTACACAACAAAACAGAGGCCCCTATAATAGTGCACTAGACATCTATCAAGAAAGCAATGTGTCTTATTTCAGACTACTTTAAAGGGGGTATTAGATTGTCCATAAACATCACATTTGTTTCATTGATTCATTCCTAAATTGATAGAAATGGTATTAAAGAAAACCTCGTGGAAGCATATAAAATAAGACATTATTTGCTGAAAAAAAAATTGTGATAAATCTATTTGGCAGTGCCTTATTACTTGAAGAACAATAATGCATTTAGGAAGAGCAATGCATTAAGTAATCACGCCATTCATTTATAAATGCCAAATTATCTGGATTCATGCTTGGAAGTTCGTGATCGTGAAGGTTGCTGATTATCTGTGTAGTCTCGCCAAGAAGTTATGCTACTGTAAGAACATTATTCTCCTTTTTCTCTATTGCAATCGCATGGCATTTCATTATAATGACTTGGGGATTGATGAGACAAGCAATCAATATGTCACCTATCGTTAATGATACTCAGTCATCTATCATTAATGATAATGTAAAAAAGTAGTTGCTTCTGGCTAATATCATCAATATTTTCATGGTAAGAAAGCAAAATTGTTTTGGTAATTCGATACATTAAGTTGCACAAAAAGACATGACGATGGAACCACTATCATTTGTGCTTCCAATATTCTTACATTCCACCTAATGGAGATAAGAGAAATGAAGACAAGAACAATCACATGATCATCATCTCAGAAATCTAATCCAACTACCTACAACATTACAAAAGCTTGGTGAGATCTAATAGTACGTAAATATCTTATTTGAGCTAGTGTAGAAATAGTCAACTCAGTTAGAAGTTAGTTAGCTTCTTTATCCCGCTTGTATATAACCAGTTGTAATGCCTCATTTTAGTTCAATAATGAAACAATCATTTCACAATTCTTTATGTTTGCTCATTATGGTATCAGAGCTGACTCACGGTATCTAACAAAGTCCCAACAAATTCCTAACAAACTCCGATCAATTTAACAAACTTCAAACTATCTTCTCCGGTGAATTCAAATCTGGCTAATTTTTATCAATTTTTCAAATTCAGGTCACCAATCATTCTTATAATTAATCAAATTTAACAATCTTTAACCTTTATTCAAAAATTAAGACAAATTCCAACCAAAATTCAAGTGCAAATTGTAGGGTATTGGTGATTACCTACATGGCCTATAAAACATTCACAGCAAAAAATAAACAAGCAAAGGGTATGCAGACAAAACCCTAATATCAAGATATCCTAATCAGAGATATAACCAAAACCTAATATGTATAAAGGGTGTTTATAGAGTTACTTACTTGTTCTTGCAAGATGTAAGCTTCAACTCTTGACTACAGTCAGCTCCATGTACAAAATTGCCTTCTCCTTCTTGATGCCTTCCTGTTTGGTCGATATACGGGGTTTATGGGGAGAATCACTACTTGGGTTGCATTAGGTATCCACCGGTACCATACAAGTAAATATATATGTCATGAATAAAGACCATTTTACCCTTCTATAAGAATTGTAGAATCGTAGATGGGGTGAATACAGTCTTTTCAACTTATTTAAAGTTTAAGAATTTTAAGTCTCCAAGTTCGTATAAGGGTGTGCAAACAATCAACAAATATAAGAAAGTGTAGAGAAAGAGACACCAAGATTTATACTGGTTCGGGATGAGGGGTTTAGATCCTCCATACGTCCAGTTTCAAATTCACGACACCTATACTATTCAATAGTGCAATCCTTGCGGTGAATTAAACCATTACAAACTTTACTCCACTGATACGCACAAAGATCGGTGCACAAAGAAGAGCTACTACCCAACGAAGTTTCGCACTCGAAAACACCCACAAGAATCTCGCAATTTGACCTAACCACTAAGACGATAAAGAACTTCCCCCTAAGGAAGCAACAAACCCCAAACTTGACCTTCACCTGTTCAAGACTTGACCACTAAGGTACAATACTTTTACACCCTTTGCTTATCAACAAACGGATAAGACTTTACAAATGAAAAACGAGTTTGTAAGTGCTTGGTATAACCTAACCTAGCCTAGGGACTCATCCTAATAGATGAGAGTAGAAGAAGACTCTCGACACAACATACAAGAGTGGATTAGGTTCTTATGGTTCTTCTCATATGAAGAACTGATCTTTCAATGCTATAATAAGAAGATGTTAACACACAAGTAGATTGAAAGACTAGAGGGACTAGAGAGAATAAAATTCCCAAAAAGACCACCAAACTTCCGCCATTTCTAGAACCATTGCACAATTACTAAGACAAAATGTTGGGCATATCGTACGGGGTGGTTGGATATTTCTCGGTTGATTGGAGGCTCAAGGATTGCTCTAAATCCTTACACTTGACTTATTGTAATTTCTATTATAGGTAAATACTTCAAATTTGCAAGATGACAATGTTTACGATTTGCGTTGGAACTTTGTTCATTGTTAAAATTGATATGGAGTAATTTCGTGTTCATGTCCGGATTGATGTGATCTATTGACATGCAGTGTTTGGAATTTTTAGTAATGTTGAAATATGATTTTGCTTATGAGCTTTTATTAGAGGTGGCAATTCGTGCCCATAATAAAAAAATAGCTAATTTGGGCTAATTTGTAGATTTGGGCACATTTAGTCCCCTCTTTTTTTGAAATGGACATCTATGACCCATTTAAAACATAAATGGGCATTAATGGGTACATATTTTCTCTCAATTGGATAACATTATAATTCTTTTTAAAGAAAAACTTATATATATATATATATATATATATATATATATATATATATATATATATATATATATATATATATATATATATATATATATATATGTGTATGTATATATATTTAATTTTTCAAATATAAATAAGGTGTTATGTTTCAAGAATTTATTTCGTCGTTTTGGGTATTTTCTAAATTGATTCGTATAATATTAGCCCGTTTGGCTCGTGCCCGTTTAGCCCATCCTCATTTGGACCGTGGCCCGTACTCGCTCGTTTTGCCACCTCTAGTTTGTATGAATTGAAATGTGTCTAAATTTCTTGTTGGAGAATCATAATCGGATTTATAGGTCGAAAGGATTTCTTGTTATGATTTATTCCAAATTATTAATGCACGAATGTATTTGGAGTTAAATAGACTTGCAACGAATAAAGAGTATAAGTCAAAAGGACACTTAGAAACAAATTGGCTAAAATCATACTTCTCACAAGTAGCTCGTAATGACTTGGTTTTCAATAATGTTCAATGGTATAAAGCGTGCATTAGTCTAAACCATTTATATGCAATTTTTATTATATGATCAATTGACTTGGAATTGTGAGACTTTGGTTTTATGTGCCATTGCTAGCTGTTTATCAAAATATTCGAACACTCCGTTGAAATAGGGATCTAGTTTTGAACATGTGCTTTTTATTATTTGATTGCAATTTCGTCAAATTCCGTTTAAAAACAACTTTTTTGGTATTTTAGGCTGTGACAACCAATTTACCTTTTGTGCATCTTAATTTTCCACAATACTTAATTCCTTCGGACTATCTCGACTTACCAATACAACCTAACTATGAATGACATGGGTATACTTGCTCGTATGTGTTTATTTTATAGTTTATCGGTTCTGTAAATCTTGCTTATAAATTTAAAACTATATAAAACACATCACCCACTAGTTTTATTGTCTCTAAATAATACCGATTGACATATTATTTATCATAGAATGCATACCTAGATTTAAATAAAAGACATAATTAACACAACCAAGTCATTATCTAATGTTGATCCTGAGAGCTACTTCGAGAATCAAATTGGGTCTATCCTAAGGGTTAAAACATGACACAAGGCAAAAAGGCTTCTTCGGACTTCGTGTCTTCTCAGCATAGCTTGTAATTCTCCTTGATCCTAATGGAACTTCTTTCCTCTATGCTCTAATGGGTCTCCACTCTCTCCGTACTCTATAGGTTTTTCTACTTTAGGCTTCCTCGTGTCACGTCCGTCTTGGTTTACATTTAATTTAAAAGTTATTCTACTTTACTGAATTAAACTACAAGAGTCAATACTAAAGGTATGCATGCCTCCTATAAACCTAAAACATGAAAATATAAACAAAGTAACTACTACATCCCAGCCATGCAGTATATATTTTTGGTCTATGACTCAGGCTCGTGTCATGCATGATTTAAATAAAGCATGAAATTACTAATAACAAATTACATGTGAAACCAATTAAGCTATAGTTTTTAGTACCTACTACACATGCACATGACCGCATGTGTAGCCCATCCTAATTGTACATGCAAACCACGAGTTTCACCCATATTGTTGCACACTAATGCAATATTTCATTCTCCAATAATGATGGTTCTTACCCTATTGCTTCATGTTGCCAATTTAGGAAACATTTACTGATGAACATGTAATTATACATATAGTTTATATCATGATACCTTATGAGGTCTAATTTTATACATTTTTAGGGGTCATTTAGCCTTTAAAATTCATAAACTTTGAATAATTTATTGCCTTGAATTGATTTTTTTTGTGTTTTAGGTACTTAGGAGAACAAAGGCTCGAAATGTACAAGTTTTGTTATTGAACGACGAAGAACGAAGAAAAATGACAAATTCAGCAACGTGGCCGACATCTCTAACGTGGTCACCAATTCAGCGTAGAAAGTGCAATTGGAGACGACCTAGCTCACGGAGTCAGAAGCACAACTCGACGGCGTCATGACCCATAAGGTAATGCCGTCACATGTGGTGGTGGAGAAACGATACCCAAGTTGGACAGTAAGCTGACGGTGTCACACCCTTAAGCTGACGCCATCGCCATCAGTATTCTAAATACAAACATATATTTTTCACTAGAAGGGTACCTGCATAATGCGGCGATGGGTACCCGAGGACTGTTTGTGGCGAGTAAATATTTTCATTTTAAACCTTCCTTATATAATATTATCTCAAATACTTTAAAACGTAGCAAATATATGTTTTTTAAAAGTAGAACATTTAAATTATTAATAGTGTAATGTGTGTTTAGAAGTTGAGATGAAACAGTTAGTTTGTAGGCTTTATACATATGAAATATGCATTAAAAGGTAGTTAATTGGGCTGTTATAGCACATTGATTAAATTGACTATTCCAAGTTAATGAGGTTTATAAGTATTAGTGGCTCCTACAATTAAAGATATTAAAATTCATAATGTAACTTAACTCCTATTCATATATAAGTAGTTTGAAATCCTTCCAATTAAATAAATATTTTTGGTCTTATTTTTTTCAAACTTCCTTTTTAGGAATGGCCTAAATGCATTATAATGTAGTTAAGATAAGATTATTATGTGTGGAACTTTGGAGGAACTTTTGTACTCGAACATAAGTTGACTTTTATTAGTTTTCTAGGCCTTGTTACCCCTTAAAGACCTTATGTATTGTTGTGATGAGTTATATCATCAATTAATCAATCATGATAATTGATAACGCTAAAATTATACATATTTTCTTCCGCATTTATGTGCCTTTTCTATATATTAGACGAGTACCCGTGTATAGCAACGGGATTTTATAACGGTAGCCGATAAATAGTTGTAGTGATATTTTGGTTACACAAAATGACTTAATTTAAACAAAAATGATTTAACGAAAGCTAGAAAATATAAACACAATACTATAAAAACTTGGTAGTTTCAATATTTCCTTTATTAGGTTTAGTTTTCACTATTTCCTTTATTAGTTTAAGTTTTCACATTTCACTTTTGTATGTTTTTCCGTTATAATATAGATAGACTAGACGAATACTCGTGCATAGCAACGAGATTTTATAGTGATAGATATGGATGGAAATTTCTGACCCGACATGAAACCTGACTTGAAACTGACACGCAAATTGACATATTTGGGTTGAGTCTATAATAGATTTCGGTTTGGGTTTGCGTCAACCTAACTAACCTATTTATTAAACAATTCAGGTTCAGGTTGAGAATAAATTAAGCCGATCGACCCGCCAACCCGTTTAAGACTTTTTACTTAAGTTAAAAACTATTTATGTTTTATTATACGGGTTAAATGGGTTAAACGGGTTGGACCCGCAAGCATGTTTAACCTTTTTAACTAATGTAATGTGCCTACTTTTTTTTATATAAAACGAGTTAAATGGGTCAACCCGAAACCCGTTTAAACTATTCAACCCGCTAACCTAAATATATATACTGGTTAAATGGGTCAGGTTTGGGTTATGTATAAACAAGTTAGGGTTGACATGGCTGACCTGATAATTTAAATGGGTCAGGTTCGGGTTTTCTGACCTGCCGCCCTGCCAATCCAAAGCCGACCCGAATTGCCACCCATAGCGGCAAATAGTTGTAGTGATATTTTGGTTAAACAAAATAACTTAATTAAAAAATAATAATTTAACGAAAGCTAAAAAAGATAAACAAAATACTATAAAAACTTGTTAGTTTCAACATTTCCTTTATTAGATTAAGTTTTCACTATTTCCTTTATTTGTTTAAGTTTTCACATTTCACTTTTTGGTTTTTCCTTTATACATAGTATAGATTTGGTGTTTATATGAACTTTCAATACTTAATTGAGTATATTTGTTATTGTAGGTTCATGGTACATGTCGTGGAAGGAAATGAAGAAACAACGACGAAATGGAGCTAAAATGAAGATATAAGCTCAAGCTTTATGTTTCCTGACACATGTTCACTATTTTGGCTATATATTGAGCATACAAACTCCGATTGAGTTGATTCATGCGGCCATGGAAAGAGGAGAGATTTCCTACAATTTTCATTTTAGTGTCAAGGGCTAAAAATGCACCAAGTACGTTATACTTAATAAATTTTGCAGCGCACTTTTCGCCAACGGGAAAAATAGTTTAAAAGACAAAAGTGTGGCGCACTTAAAATATTGTGTGGCTTACTTCGCGGCTGATAAGCTAAAAGTGCATTTATATGGCTTCCATTAAGTCACAAACAAATTCATTCCAAATTATTCCCCAAGTGTTGGAAAATGTTGGACCAGGCTGGGGGCCTCTAAGGCTAGTGACTATTCTACTCCGTCTACCTCTCCTACTAAGAGGGTTAACCCGTTTTCTAAGATGGGAGAGATCATAGTTTCTGATTCTGATGATGAGGAGGTTGCGAACACATTTGATGAGTCTGGTAATCTATTTGGTGGTGGTCACGATTATGAAGATGATTATGATGACTATTATTACGATGACTATACGAAGCAGGTTTATGATCTTCTAGAGAATTTGGATACTTTTAATGTCATGTATGGCACCAAGCTTCAAGGTCTTAGGAAGTAATATTAAATTCGTTATGTCTTATGTTATCATATATTGAGTAGTAGTTTGTTTTCTTGTTTAGAAAATAGAAAGTATCTTGTTATATAAGCTTTTTGCCTATGTAACGGGCTGAGATATGGGATTCACTCATATCCTTTGTACTTAAACATTTTTTGGTGTAATATATTTACCGGGTCTTTTGACCTTTTACCCAAAAAAACAAGTGTTGGAAAATGTTATATACAACATTTTAACACAGAAGATCATCTATCTATCACACATACAACTTAGAGGGGGAGGAGAACTAGGTGAGGGTCTTAGAATCCAATGATCCAAACACTTCTCAACCTTAACACCATTACCAAATGATCACCACCACCATCTTACCCACGATTCATTGGTGCTCCACCACCATTTCCAAGACCCCAAACCACCTGTTTACAAAACCTAAACATACCACACTTGGAGGGTTAGACGATTGACACCAAGTCTCTAATTCCTTTACCACTAACCTTGTTGCCAAACACACCATTTGTGCGACGTGTTGCTGGATGTTCTAGGTAACACGTGACATGTTTTTAGGGTATCTCAGTAGCATTGAGAGATTGGTTGTTTAGGGTAGCAATTGGGTTTCGGTTTATTACTTGTTACTAGTCAGTGGTTACGATTCTTGTCATTTGTAAGACTTTGCATTGAGCCACTTTGGTATATTTCTTACTTCTGAATGTATTTCTGAGTTTGATAGTTTTTGATGTGTGATGCAATTGCTTTTCCCTTTTATCAAAATTAATTTCATTCATGTCCATTTCCTGATGAAATTGGTTGTGTGTGAGAGAGATTTGTTGCGTGTGTTTATTAAATAGTTTTTGTGATATATATTTGTGTTTAAGTGTGATATGTTTTGATAGTGAAATTGATTATTTGTTACACTAAATTAGTTGTGAATTGGTTGTATAAAAAGAAAGCCTAAATAACGCTAAGAAAACAATGATGAATGCGATCTCAGGTATCCCTTATTACACTTAGCCTAAGCTAAAAAAAGTTATACAGTATCAAATAACATATTTGGTTAAATAAAAATGGTAAATTTTCCTAGTAATTTGCTTTAAGAAAATAAAATGCGTTATTTCCTTTCCAATTGTTGGCTACCAGCAAGACCACACTAATTTTTCTCCCCTCCCTTTTTATTACAGCCTTATATAAAATTTATATATATAGCGTACGAGGGCACCTACCTCTGTTATTAATATTCCCTTCCCTTGCCTTCCCTTGTTCACCCCTCGTCATTCATCATTATCTCCCTCAAATGAAAACTCATGCATGCATGATGACGTCATCACCAGTTTTCTTCATTTTCTTACTCCTAACACTCCTCCTCGCCGCCTCAAGCGACCTCGAAGAAGACAAAAAAGCACTTATATCCTTCATAACTAAAATAATTATCCCAAAAGATTCCAAATACAGGTGGGACTTTACAGCAAAGGACCCGTGCGGATGGGCTGGTGTCGAGTGCGGCCCTGAAAATTTCGCAGTGGTGCGCCTCAGTCTACCCGGGGCAAGTCTAATAGGGGAAATACCTCCGGACACTCTTGGAAAGATAACGTCACTACGTGTTTTGTCTCTACGCCATAACAATTTGTCCGGACCGCTTCCTGCTGACTTTGCTAAACTTCGTGAACTGAGAAAAGTGGTTATATATAATAATAATTTTACTGGAGAGTTGTCCTCGAGTTTGGCTGAGTGGACTAACTTAAAAATACTCGATGTGTCTAATAATAATTTTACAGGCACTATTCCTTCTAGTATTAATTTGAATCGGATTATACATTTTAATCTGTCTAATAACAATTTTTCTGGTACGTTGCCTGATACTTTCCCGTCAACTTTAAAATCCGAGAATTTTAGTGTGTCTAATAATAATTTAAGCGGACCGATTCCGTTAACTTTAGCTAGCTTCCCGCTTACTGCGTTTTCTAATAATTTTGAACTATGCGGTGAGCCTTTATCAAAAACTTGTGACAAAACAAAATATCCGCCGCCGCCACCGCCGCCAGAAAAACAGAAGAAGAAGAAGAAAAAGTTATCTACTGGTTATATTGTAGCTATAGCCGTTGGGTCAGCTTTGATTTTACTAATTTTATTGTTGTATTTGGGAAAAAAGTTGAGTCGAGCGGTGAAGGAAAAGAAGGCACCGGTGGTGGCTACGATGGCGGCTGAGGCTGCGGCTGCAGCAAAGGCGGAGAGAGGATCCGGGGGTGGAGTTGAGGCGGGGACGTCATCTTCGAAAGACGACGTCACTGGCGTGTCGTCACACCTCAAAACCAAATAAGGTAATTTTATTGTTATTTTGCATAGTTTGACTTTGATAAACATATGTTAGAAAGCCTTTATAGGATTTATTTGGTCTTTGAAAATGAGTTAAAAGTCAAGTAATAAGTATAAATAGCTTATATTAGTGTGAGAAGTTTATGTGGTTAAAATCATGAAATAAGACTTGAAGCACTTTTGCCACTATTGCAAAGTAGTACCAGATTTTTGGATAAACTTTCACCTTTTGACTTTTACGGAGCTAGTATTTTACTTTTCAAAACATAATTCTAAAAGTGTTGTGTGTATGTGTCGACCTTTATCAAGAAAAAGAGAGGGGGAGAGACTTTGTGGGTGAAATGATTTAGAGGAGGTGTAGCAATCAAGCTATAAGCTTTACTTATCATCTTCCCAAGTAAGTGATGAATAATTTATGATTAGTTATATATTTTGAATTAGGGTTCTTGAGACCTAATTAAAGGAAATTGGGTAAATGGGTTTAGACCCAATTTAAGTAGATAAATATGATGGCAATATGTCCCTTTAATTAATTTGTATAAATTGATGAATCGGGGATTATTATGTAATCATGGGTAAATGATTATTATGAGTAAAGAAAGAGTGTTTTGGAATGAGGGAATAGTGGTGTATAAACCCTCTTTATATTATGATTTGAAGTAGTACTAAATGTTATGATAATCTTTGTATACAAACCAATTAGTTTGTGTGTGTGGAATTCGGAATAAGAATAGCCCGATAAATTGAGGTAAGTAATTTGGTAATTACCTTGTGCATAATGTTTTATCATAATATGAATTGTGCGGATGAATGTGTTAAGATGCTATGAATGCTTGTGTTAGCTAGTTTGGATCCATTGCCAGGGCAAGCTTAGCCTTGTTAGTTAAAACAAGTTAACTTAGGACTATAGTCTCGTTGGTTAAAACTGGCGAATTGAGAGTCAACCTCTTGTTGGTTGTGTATGTGTATAAGCTTCCTATGTATTTATGATGTTAGTTAGTTAGATAAAACTAATTAAAGGTATATATTGAATTGTATTATTGATTAATGGATTATGTGTATTGTTACGCCACTTTACTTACTAAGTGTTTCTTTTCGCTTGTCTACACTTTGTAGGTACAAGTTCCTAAGTCAAAGGTAAAGAAAAAGCATGAAGTTGGATAAGCTTGAAGTAGAAAGACTAAGGAATAGAAGTGTGTTACCCTTTTGTGCATAACCAGTAACTAGAAGATCTTGGCCAAGCTTAATCAAGTTTGGAACCCCCAAGTGTTTAAAAAATGTTGTAAATGGTATTTGAATTCTTTAGTCAAAATATGTACATGAATGTGTAAATTTTAAGTGTTCGCAAAATGGGTAGGAATGGGGTGTTTGACATAACACCCACATTTTGGTAAATTCAGAAATGGAACCATAAGGCCTTCTGCACATGAGCATAAGACCTTATGGGTGAAAACTTGTTTTTGACACATTCTGAATTTTTTGGCATAAGTCCTTCCGCATCGAGGCATAATAACTTCTACAATAAAACACTACTAGAAAAAGGTCTATCCTTGACTCGCATTTTATGACGCACACAATATAATGACTCGCATTTTTGTGTGTCATAAAAAACTGTCATAAATTGTAAATCCTTGACTCGCATTTTTGTGTGTCATAAAATTCATGTCATATGTCAAATTTTTTAAAAAACGCGGACCACTTGGCGGTTTAATTCAACTTTTCAGAGTGAGAGGTTAATTCAACTTTTTCATTTTCATTTTCCACCAAACTTGCACTAAACTAAAGCTAATAAAAATAAAACCCTAAACCTAAACTTCATTTTTCATTTTTCATCATCATCTTCACCATATCTCTCTCTCTCTTTTGTCTAGCCGCCGGCCACCCTCACGCCACCACACCGCCGCCACCTCGACTTCACCACCACCACCAAAACACTCAAAATCACTTCCTCTTTCACCTTCTGTAACTCACGTGCTCCAAAAACGACCCCTAACCACTTGTTTTGTCATCACCGCCGTCCTATATCATCACAATCACCATATCTTAAGCTCTATTTAATTGATCTACAAAGAAAAGGTAAGAAAAGGTATTTTTCGTATGGGTTGACTCACGTACGAGTCAAACCCCACGTTTTTCTTCATCTTGGGTACAAAATATTGATGGGTTTAATGATTTTAATACATATGGTCACGTTTGGTATCAATTTTAAGGGTGTTTGTTTGTAATTCGTGGTCAAACCGTGGGTCAAACCCACGATTTGAGAGTGTTGGTTGTTTTCTTGACCTCTAGTGTGTTGGGTTCTTGATTTGGTTAAAGTTTGATTGATTTTGGTTGATTCTTGACCTCGTTTGAATGTTATGAATATGTTTTGGTGCAAGATTGATGCATTTCGGGTGTGTTTGGTTGTGTAGCCGAGATCCCAAGGCCCCGGGCCGTGGGTTTTGGTTCGTTGGCAGCCAAGTCGAGACCAAGGGTCTCGACAAATGGTTCTTGTACGTGGTTGTTTGTGTGCTCGCTTACTTGTTTTGTTATCGTTTTGGTGGCATTTGTTATGGTTTATTTAAGTTTTTGACAAAAATGGTTATCGATATAAAATTTTCGGCTAAAATTGGTTAATAGAGACTTGAGGTAAATGTTTGAATAATAAATTAGATAGCTGCTGTTTGGTTACATGGATTATTTAGATCTGGTGTTTATTAGTAGCTACTCTCTTTGTTGTTGTTGTTGTTTTTTTTTTTTTTTTTTTTTTTGGTTGATTTTCAATGTTGTTAAGTTATTGTTGTTGCTGTTACAGGTTGTTGTTGTCGTTGTTACTTGGCCGAGAGAAAGGAGAGCCGAGACGTAAAGTTATTGTTGTTGCTGTTACAGGTTGTTGTCGTTGTTACTTGGCCGAGAGAAAGGAGAGCCGAGACGTAAAGTTATTGTTGTTGTCGTTGTTAGAGGTTGTTGTTGTCGTTAGCTACTCTTTTTTTTTTTTTTTTTTTTTTTTTTTTTTTTTTTTTTTCTTAATGTTGTTAAAGTTATTGTTTTTAAGTTATTGTTGTTGCTGTTACAGCTTGACTTGATGTCGAGATTATATTTTATGTTACTACTTTGTATTATCAGGTTTTTAATTGTCATTTAATAGAAAATTAGGAACTGGAAAAAATTAATTTAAAAAAAATAAATAAGTTATGACTCGCAAAAAGGAGTCATAAAACCTGGGTCATAAATGCGCGCCATAGAGGGATGACGCACAAATGCGAGTCATGAATATTTATGACGGGTCTTTCCTTGACTCGCATTTGCGCGTCATAAGGGCTCTTCTTGACTCGCATTTGGAGTCAAGGATAGCCCTTTTTCTAGTAGTGAAAATGGTTTTTCTTAGGTTTTGAGTTTGAGACCATACGCCATTCTGAGTTTCTGGCATAAGGGCGTTTGGTACTAAAAAAAATTCTAAAAGAGTTTGGGGCGTTTCAACTTGGTATGAGAGCTTTGGTATAAGAGATTTAGGTTTCTACTTTAAGCTTTCCTAAACTTATGCCATTAATAGGTACGTCTGTCATAAGTTAAAGCTTGATGTTAGAGATAAGTGCCTTAGAGCACTTACATTCATAACGTGGAAGTCGCGTTAAGGAGCATTTAATGCACGTTAAACCGAAGTTAACCGCTGTGAGGGTGTGAGTTAAAGCCGTGCTAACACGGTGTGTTAACCCCTTAACTCAGCGTAACCCCCCTAAATGAAGGAGTGTTTTTTTAAATTGTTGTTGAGTTAAAGCTGAGTTATGAATAGGGTGTTTTTTTGTGAGTTAAGGTTAAAGTGTTAAAGCTGGTGTGGCGCTGACGTGGCACCATGTTAAACTTTAACTCGTGTTACCACTGTAAGTGCTCTTAGTTTAACGTAGAAATGCGAATATAAGTTGAGTTGTGAGATTCGAGGATTGTTATTAATGCATTGTTTTGACGATAATGGGAAAGCATATGTTAAGCATGTTCACGACTACGTTTGGCCAAGGTAGTAATGAAGATATGGTATGTATGTGGACACAAAATGTTAAAGCTATACAAAGATGACAAACTTTAATATAGGGGGGATATTGATTATCATCATGCATAGATTACCTTATATAACTTTCAGTAAAGAGATAGAATGCCAACCACACACAATAAAGAAGTCTTGAAGGCAACGACCCAGAAATACGGCTGGTGATTCGGAAGGTAGTAGTAGAGATAAACCTACATCTAATTCTGAGAACCACAACTTTAGAGGTTTCTCAACGAAAGATAAGGAAGCCTTCGATTCCATGATTGGAAAAAGAGTGGAGAAATAGATTGAGGAAGCCATTCCGTTCTACATTAAGCAAACAACATATATTATGCGAGAATTAATCTGAAAGGAATTTGAAGACCTTAAGAAGGATGGAGGGTTGGTAGTAGAAACAAATATGAACTGGGAAACAAGGGTCGAAACTGCAAATCCAAAGAACTAGTTATAGAGGAGGTGTTTAGGAGTGCTTAACTAAACTGCTTATCTTCGAAATGTTTGTGATACATTATATAAGCAATTTTGAGGGTGTTTGTGATTGCCTATCGAAACGGCATATCTAACTTTTTTTGTGTGAAATAAGAAGCTTTGTCTGAGTATGCCAAAAAGCATACCCGCTTACCATGCATTTGGAACACCTCAGGTCCAGTGGCGCAGCTTCATAGGGGGGGGGGGGGGGGGGGGGGGCGGGCGACCCCCCGAAATTTTTTTTGCGATGTAGGGATATATAGTTTTCGTGTAGAAAAATTTCGGTATTTTTGGTTTCGCCCCCCCAATTTAATTCGGTTTCGACCCCCCATAGTGTTAGGAAAAAAAAATTAGATCCCGACCCCCCACTCGAAAAATCCAAGCTTCGCCACTGCTCAGGTCCAATGCAGTATAATATGTAAGTTATTTTCTAAATCATGTAATCAACTAAAAATAATGGTGGAAATTACTAGAGGCCCCTAATCCAAGTCTTATAAGGTATCAAAATTCTTGGGGGGGGGGGGGCGGCCGACCCCCCGAAATTTTTTTTGCGATGTAGGGGTATATAGTTTTCGTGTAGAAAAATTTCGGTATTTTTGGTTTCGCCCCCCCCCCCCCCCTAATTTAATTCGGTTTCGACCCCCCATAGTGTTAGGGAAAAAAAAATTTAGATCCCGACCCCCCACTCGAAAAATCCAAGCTTCGCCACTGCTCAGGTCCAATGCAGTATAATATGTAAGTTATTTTCTAAATCATGTAATCAACTAAAAATAATGGTGGAAATTACTAGAGGCCCCTAATCCAAGTCTTATAAGGTATCAAAATTCTTACCTTACAACCAATGTTGGACAAGATATATCACATCTCTTTGTCCTAGATAGATAATTTCATATGATTTTTTCATATTGGACAAGATATATCACATCTCTTTGTCCTAGATAGATAATTTCATATGATTTTTTCATAAGCCAGAATTACACTCACATAAACACACCTTTACAAGACGGTTAGTCGTTAGACCGACTTCTTCATTTTATTCATGAAGGACGTGTGAGGTCGAAGTGTCTTTTTTAGACAAGACGTGTGGATAGGGGTGCCAACAAGCCATATAACGCATCTTAGAAGCCTTATTACATCTAGCCTTAATATCAATTATCACAAAAATTACTATGCATTTCATATTTACAATTTAACCCTTTTAACTTTAACTAATCTTTTTAATTTGTACTCCGTATTTTAAACTTGTGTAAATAATTTTTTTTTTCTTCATAATATTAATTACCAGAAGTTTTACTTTTTATGATTTATCATCTTCAACTTTGTATTTTGTATTTTCTTAACATAGTGTTTGAGAGCATATCATTATTATACCTAAAATCGCGAGTTCAATTTATGATACTTTATGTCTAAAAAGAAACTTATACGAATATTTTTTGGCACAAACGAGAATCATCACGAAGCAATGCGTGTGCAACTAAAAGCCTTGTTGTTGTTAAACCCTAAAATTACTATTTAAAGGAAAAGGACACAAGTACTCCCTAATATAACATATGCTACACCTTTTATTTCACATATGATCTAGGAATTGATCACAACCTTTGGATTGATAGGTGAACCGGGTACCACTAGGGTGCAAGTTCGCTGGTTGAAAAATCTAAATTACGAACATTATTTACCTTGTAAATGTAATTTGTCACGCCATATACTGTGTTGTAAAATAGAACAAAATATAGTGCAAAATAGAACAAAATATATTGTTTTAAACAAAGCTTTATATAAAGGTGTGTGAGGTGTGCAGTTGCACATAACCTTAAAGTTTTAGGGGTATCAAAATATATACGACATTATAGATTTAAAGCCTTAAAATTTACTTCCAACAAAGATATATTATTTTTCAAACATGTGTTAAAATTAAAGTTAGATCATTATAATTCTATGTTTTTTCTTTAATAGTTGGTATAATATATCGTTTGTCGTCGTGTTTAGCAATCATGCAAGGTTTTTCACCGGGCCTCAATTAGCTTAGCTACGACTCTGGTTTTAAAAGAAAAGGCAATTCGTGCACTACCTAAACACTTATGATGGCTTTTGTTGTCCTTGCTTGTATAGTTGTATCATGTGTTTAAAAACCGTTCAATTCCATAATTTTACCATAGATGAATCAAAAGAGATATCTTACATTATTATGAGTAGGCAATTATGTGCTCTTATTTGCTTGTAATGTTGGAATCTTCTAATTATCGAGTCATGCCAACCAAAAGGAAAGGTGGAGTCCCACGTACACTAAAAGGCAAAAGGTGATGCCGATATCAAATTTCGGTGCACCAATTACAAAATCTTCTTTTTGTACAACAACATACCACATGATTCATGCATTCTACTAAAAAAATATAAAACGTGATTCATGCATTCTAATAAAAAATATATAAAACGTGATTCAGGCATTCTAATAAAAAATCTAACTTTTTCCTCAACACAAGGTTGCATAATATTTAGTGACCTCATAAAGAGTACACAAAACGAATTTGAGCATAAGGTGTTACAATTTCCTGTAAAGATCGTTAAGGTTTTACCAACTTGATCATCTACTATGATTTAGTAAAGAATACATTGAAACGAGTCCCACTGAATAAATTAAATGTATATAGTGTCTTGACATATCCATATGTGTGGTAAAAGTCATTTTACTAATCAATCTTACTAAGAATACGACCGTATTTATAAGCAGCCAAGGTAATTGAAAAAAAACGATGCTTTTACGGCTGTTGGCATAGTATCATGTGAACGTGCTAATCAAGCAGATCAACCAAAATGTTGTGGGTTTAAGTTTCACATATGGCGTTTTTGAGATAATAGACGATTACCTGCGCATACCAACGACAGTGTATAGTAGTGTTAATTTGTGTGCGCATTTTTTTATGCATATATAGGTGAGAGCAAGTGACAGTGAAAATATTTAGTTGTTTAAATTATAATTAATTATTTAAATGTTTAATAGATTGTATTATCTTTTATAAATAATGTATTTTAGTCTAATAACATAAATTAAAGTTTTTAACTTTTAAGCTGTTTTGCTTTTATATGTAGTATAGATTAATATGCACAACATTAAAGTTTGTCAAACGGTCCAATAGTCAAACTTAGATTGGACCAACTCGCATAGGGGTGTTGATCGGTTCGGTTTTCGGTTATTCGGTTAAAAAAAAATTTAGGGTCAAACCGTGAACCAAACCAATCCGAATTCAAATTCGGTTTTTGGTTCGGTTTGGTTAAATTCTAGTTCGGTTTGGTTCGGTTCGGTTTTCGGTTTAACCAAATTACACACTTTATTTAAAAAAAAAGAAAAATATACAAATATATTTTGCCAAAAAAGTTATTTCAAACATAAAAAGTATTTTTTAATATTAGGATAGAATTTTTTTGTTATTTATATATATATAAATATAATATAAATATAAATATAAATATATATATAACGTTTTATTGATCTTTTTATATATATAAATATATAAAAAATATATAAATTTATATGAATTCGGTTTTCGGTTCGGTTTTCGGTTTTGATTACCAAAACCATATCCAAACCGAGAACCGAATTAAAAGTTCGGTTTGGTTCAGTTTTGGCAAATTTGGTTCGGTTATAAGTTCGATTCGGTTATTTTCGGTTCGGTTCGGTTTTGGTTTTCGGTTTATTCGGATATTTCGGTTTTTCTGCTCACCCCTAAACTCGCAAACTCAAGAACCTCTTAAGTATGTCACGTTGGACTTTGGACCATTGCTTGAACAATCTTGGGCTTATCTGCTCACACAATCCAATTATCATTTTAACACTAGTACAAACCCAAAATTTACCATTTATTCGTAAGTAATCAATAAAAAGAGATCGACATTTATACATCATAATGTGGTAAATGGAATGGTTTGTCCAAAATAAAAAGGGCTGAGGTCTAATCAATCTAGTCCTCGGTTCCAGATTTTGGCCACTTTCAGTTTTGACATGCATGTTTCATGGTCCAGGCTGGTTTGAGGACCGTGCATGGCCATAGCATCATTGACAATATAAAATATATTTTGGCAAGCTGTTAAAAAATAGAAAAGAAAAACAGATTTTTGGGTCCGTGTTGATAGTTTGTGCCTCCATCAAAACACTTGGGGCTTCATCTCTACCTTGTTTAGTTCTTTGAAAACAATGTGTAGCATTCAAGCATACAGGTTGTTGGGTGTTGCACGAACAAAGAAACAACATTTCATTAAAATATATATACTATTTTTATTAAATTTGTTAGTATTGGAGTATTATGTTTAGCTATATACTACTCCCTCCGTCCCAAATTATAAGTCCACTTTCATATTTCACAAAGTTTAAGAAAAGTGGGGCCCTTACAATACTAACCAATAAAAATTCATTATTACCCACTTACAAGCATTCTCATTGGTTGAAATTAAAAGTGGACATATAATTTGGGACAACCCAAATTGACAAAATGGACTTTTAAAATAGGACGGAGTGAGTATCTTATACATATGTTGCAAAATGTGGTTTTGGTTAAGTTTTAATTAAAGGCCACCAAATTATTTGTTGGGCCAATTGTTTAAGCTCATTATTGGGCTAAAAAAACCATATAACCCCAGAGAAAATTGAACGACCAAAAATCGGATGCCCACACACGACACACTATCATCTTATTGCAGATTTTAACTCTGGATTCCAAGGTATAAATCACACTTGCTACTGTTTTTATTTCATTTGAGTTGATGTTTAATACCAATATTCTGGATTTGAACATGAGTTAGACCAACTACTTTAGATGTTTTATCAAAACAAACATTAATATCATTTGATTACATATTCTTCGGTTTACTTTCTGTTGGTAGGAATGTGTATAGGCCTATGTACTAAATACTTATGTTTAATCTTGTTTATTTAGATAACTAGGAAAAAAAAATTATAATCTTAGAGCAATAAGTTGAAAATGATTATTGGATTAAAAGATTTGGAAGTAAACTTCTGTATTAAAGACTGAAAAATGTGTGAGGGAGTAAAAGCTAATAATAGGTTAAATTAGGTCGCGCATATCAAATACTTGAAACATAACGTTCATATGAAAGTAACTCTGGTCCTTAGCATTTCGGAGGTGGTTTGAAGGTCACCCATCATCTTTTGGAACTCATTTTGATTCAAGTTTTTGTAGGCTTTGTTTGGACTCCATTGTCGTTCATTTTATTGTGTGCACCTTTTCCTTAACAACCTTTTAGAATGGGAGATGATTGGGACGCTCACACTTTTGATTGGGACACTCAATTGTACAAGCAATTAAAGCATATTGTAAACATTATACAAGTATGTAATGCACAGAATGGAGTGTCCCAATAAAAAATATGAGCGTGCAAATCATTTCCCTTTTAGAATCGGTACCTACTCGCTAGGATTTCGTATTATCTTACATCACGTCAACTTTTTTAGTCTACTGAAAAGCTTCAAGGACAATTTTATTTGACCCTTTTAACAACTCGATTGAAAACGTACACATGTAAAGAAAAGCAAACATGATTGTAGCCACAAAAATGATTTGGTTCTGAATTTAAAGTAAAAAATGGGTTAGTTGTATGGTTGTTAAACTGATGGCAAAGTGGAGGGGTAGCAGCAATTTTATGGATAAGAAAAGAAAAAATGTAGACTTCAGCTCAAAAGTCGACGCCTTTGGGTACGTTTTGCGGAACTAGCTCTGGAGTTTATATTTTCATAGAGTTGTTTGGCGATTTGGTTGGAGAGTTGTTGTTATAAAATGATATGAAAATACATCAAGTTTAATTTACATATATTTCAAGGTTTTACGTGTTCATCCGTTACATTTTCAAACGTATTAGAGTAATTTGACTAACTATAAGCTCTACTCATGTCTATAAGCTTGTTTCGATTACCTTTAGCTTATTGATAGTTGACTAAGCTAGCTTGAGCTCAAGCTCTACTCATTTCTAAAGTAACTATAAGCTTGTTGCCAAACACACCCTGTATAGGACATTTGCCCGTGGAATATGTATATAAAAAATTTCATTTAGTTTAATCAGTGATACCTTCCTTTTAAGCTAATCCCTTTTCTTTGTTACCATTGTCTAAGGAAGCTCTTTATATGTGTTTTAATCTAGGATAGTATTCAGATGGACTGTAGCATAAATTATTTTTCTCGTGTTTTGTTTTCATGATTCTTCTATGCTTCCAAGCTCAACATATCACTGTTTGTGGTATGTGTTTGATGTAATTCTTTTGTTTATCTAGGTGAACATAATTTTTTATGCTTTTTCTATGCTTCCGAGTTCATCTTGTGTATTATACTCTTCTTACATGTTCTTTTTAGGTGATGTAATTCTTTTGTTTATCTAGGTGAGCATAATTTTTATATGAGTTTCTGCACTTTCAAAATATTTTTATACGGGTCATTGATTGAACCACATAGATTTTATCAAAAGTCTAGTGACTTGAATAAAGAAGGTTACAATTGCAAAATGATCATTTTAATGAGTGTGTTATCCGACTTTAACCCATGAATCAATTTTTAGGATTTTGTTTGTATACTCTTTTGCACAGGTTCTTGCGGATCTTGGATCAATCATGGATGAACATGTATAATGAAAAACAATAAGAGTATGCACAATCTGATGTGTGCAGGGACTCGGTATAACCAACAGAGATGGTGGGTTTTCTTAAATAAAACACACGTTATTCTTTATTAACCACACTAAAATGTTTACAATCGATATGTATATATACAATGTCAATCGGTGTCATTGAACCGATGTGACTTCTTCTGTAAGGCATGTATCTAAGCGACATACCTTTTCCTACTTTACAGGAATAACTATATTTACAGTTAATAACTATCTATATAACATATATGGTCCTTCATGTTTCGAGATTTATGATTCTTGATTAAACTCGATGCCAACATTCACTCCCCTAATCAAGACATCATAATCTTCATCATAATCTTCACTCTGTTCTTGTCCATCTTTGATTTGCAGTCTCGTTCCTTCTTTACATCTTCTGTAATTGATCGCCTTGTTACTTGTTCTTTCTTTCATGCTCGGTTGCCTTTTCCTTTGTTCCATGGTTGATCTTCTTGATCATCGTCCTTGTACATATCTTTACCGGTGCTTCTAAGTTCTTCCTCTATGTCAACATCCATCTCTGCATCAGGCTGTGGTCCTGCAATTCCTTTGCTGCCACATCATCTGCCTTTCCTTGCTTGGATTGTTTTCCTTATAGTAACTTCACCATTCCTATGTACATCTTTCCACCGTGTCTTCTCCTTGCCATCTGCATAAGACATCCTTCTTTTGGAACTTCTCTTCTTGCAACAACCTTCTTTCTTTTCTACCCAACACTAACGTGTCCATGATCATCTTCATATTGTGTTTTCGGGTCTTCATCTTCTTCAACGTGATATCTTCCTTGGACTACAAATGATCGATCCATTGTAACCATGTATCTCTGATACCACTTTTGCACAGGTTCTTGCGGATCTTGGATCAATCATGGATGAACATGTATAATGAAAAACACTAAGAGTATGCACAATATGATGTGTGCAGGGCCTCGGTATAACCAACAGAGAGGGTGGGTTTTCTTAAATAAAACACACGTTATTCTTTATTAACCACACTAAAATGTTTACAATCGATATGTATATATACAATGTCAATCGGTGCCATTGAACCGATGTGACTTCTTCTGTAAGGCATGTATCTAAGCGACATACGTTTTCCTACTTTACATGAATAACTATATTTACAGTTAATAACTATCTATATAACTATCTATATAACATATAACATATATTGTCAGAAACGGAGAAGCAGGATTGATTGTTATTAGCAGAAGGCGGGATTAGCAATGCAAGATGAGTTTGAATTTCAACAAGCGAGGCAGGTTTGATCAAGAACTAGAGGACCAAAGAAAGAAAGAAAGGAAAATGGTTACCACCAACCGGGGTTAACCAAAAGAAGAGAAACAACAGGTTTGCCCAGGAATCAGAAAACCAAAGAACTGCTGAGACAGTTGGTTGATTCGCCCCGCAAACAAGGAAGAAAGTTTTGCCCGGTGAAAAAAGAACCAGGTGGTTTGATTCGCTCCGCAAACAAGAAGAAAATATAGGAAGCAAGAAGAAGAAAAAAAGCATGAACATGATGATTGGAAGATCTACGGTTAGTTTTGATTCGCTTTGCGACCGAAAAACCCATATACTGTTATTGCAAGAAGATTGATTAATTTGATCCGAAACTATTTAGAGTTGATATCAAATTAATCATAGTTGAAGGATGATATCGATTTGATCCGATACTAGTAAAGTTGAAATCAAAATCGATCCGAAGCCGGTGGAATACGAAGTCAGATTGTTAAATTGGAAAAAAGAAGACAAGAAAGATGTCAGGGGATTCGCCAAAGAAAAAGCATGAACAAGAAGGATTAAAGAATGAAGACATCAAGGTTTAAAGAATAAAGACAACTGATGATTGAAAGATCCGCAAGTAACACTGAAGATGCGGATTTGAAGATTGAAGACTTTGGCATATCAACATTAGGGAGGAACTGTTGGACTATAATGTTTATTATGCCAAAAAGACCAAAGAATAAAGCCCGTATGTTCTTCTAGTTTGGGCCGCAGTAACAAACCCACAAGATGGAAAACATGGCAATTAAATAGAAACAGTTTAGTCTAGGGTTACAACGTTTAGATTGGTTGTATCGTTTAGATATATAGAATCGGTATTCCTCCTTGTGAATACACCGTTTCTTCTTGTATAAATAGGGATCAATTTCTGTAAACAAATGCAACCCTATTCGATTCACTTTATATCAATATAAAGGGTTCTACCCATCTTCTTTGTCCCACTTTTATTCAATTCTCTTTGCATGATTATACATGATGTTGTTTGATATTTTCGATCCTGGAAACACCCCTAAAGGGCCAGTGAACATAATCTTTTTTTTTTTTTTTTTTTTTTCCTCTATTGGAATCCATTGGCGTTTGAATTGAATGATATATGAAGAACATGTTAATGTTCTTGAACACTTGAATTTAATTTAATTTACTACTTAATGACCAGCTTTCTGTTATCAGAAATACAATCTTAGTTGTATATAACATCTGTTTTCTTTATTTCTCAGCCGGTATACAATCACGCTGGATTGGCCCCTGAAAAACCTGCTATTGGGAAAACGGTAAAATGACATGGGCTTTAAATTTGAAGTGGAGAAAATGAAGATAGATGTGAAAGCTAACTTTAACCTTGATATAGAAGAGAGCATTTTGAAACAAGTGATGGAATGTGCTTGTGAAGAGGATATAGAATTCCTAGCAAAAGAAATAGTATTGATTAACGAATGCTACAGAAAACAATCTACAGGAACCACCATTAACTTGGATGTATGATAAATAAGGGAGGCATATAAAAATACGAAAAAAGAATGTTCAAGAGAACATGTGATTCTTGTTATCAACTATGATTTGCGGGTAGTCTTTTTTCCTTATCTTCGTCCTTAAAGCTCTGATGCAGTTTTCCTTTCAATTGCATTTCGTTGTCTGGTTATATAACATGTTTGTTTTTTATGAGCTCACAGATAAGCATAGTTTCCACACTATCCATGCACTCATGCCATGCCTGAACATAGCAATTTTAAACACAATGACATGTTTACAAAATTGACCTGAGTAATGCTTATTATTTGTTGAATGTGGATGGAGATTTGAACTTGAGAGATTGATGAAAGCTGGTTTAAAGAGTTAAAGATTGGTTAGTGCTTTCATTACATAGCATATATAGTGAATAAACTAACAAAATATTTTTGTTGTGACATGAGAATCCTCAATAAGACATATGGCTCCCACGATTAATAGTGGTTTCTGTGGACTGTTTGTGTAGCATTTGTTAATCAATATTGCTTCTGCTAGGAATTCTATATCTTCTTCACAAGCACATTTCCACTTCAAATTTTTAGTCCATGTCATTTGCCGTTCTCCCAATGACAGGTTTTTCCAGGGGCCAATCCAGTGTGATTGTATACGCCTAAGAAAAGAAGAAAACAGATGTTATATACAACTAAGATTGTATTTCTGATAACAGAAAGCTGGTATTAAGTAGTAAGCTAAATTAAATTAAAGTTTGGTTATAGCTTCTAGTCTTGTGTAGATATCCTATTTTTCTAAGGGGGTGTTTGGGGCTGCGTTTTGCAGCAGATTATTGCGTTTACAAAACGCAAATAATCAACTTTGAGTGTTTGGCAAGATGAAATTGAAAATCACGTATCTGCATTTTTTAGACCTCAAAACGTGGTTTTCCAAAAGCAGCTCTTCACTTGCTTTTGTAAAACGTGATTTTGCTTTTCAGCAAAATTACAAACTGCGTGCCATCTTTTTATCTCTGGTTTGATGTCGTTGAAAGGTACACCAGTGGCGATAAGATAAAGCGTAGAATTGAAGGTGTTTATCAACAAGTGCAAACCCAAAAGAAAGGTCCATTGGGCTAACTCAGTTGTATTTCATTAAGTTCAAAAAATAAATCGAAAAAAAACAAGAATGTCCATTTTCATAATTTTACGATCAAACAACATAGCTAAGTTTTATAATAACATTTTGTAACATGTGATTTGATTATGTGTTTTCAAAACGCATAATCCATTTTCAATAAACAATCCCAAACACCCCCTAAATCAAGAGATCCCAAGAAACATAACTTACGGTAGATAGTGGGTTAAAATGGGTAATTTATAGGTGTTGAAATGGCTCGTACCAAAGTGGATTGACCTGTCAAAAGTCAAAACTTTTGCACTCATAGTTGCATGTTGGTTACAAAATTATATTATGAAATAACAGCATTAAGTTTTAATTGTTTTTACTTTTAACTGTGATTTCGATAAATCGATGCATTGTCATAAATTTGCTTTAGGAAATGCACTGCATTAAAAAAAATTAATCAAAATTTTACTCTGCTAATTACTATGAAAATCTTTACAAGGTATGTGCTAATACATTCGATTATGTACCAACTCGGATGACCTACAATCAGTCAAAGATTGGTATTCGCTAGCATTTCGGTTCTTAATAAAGCTAACATTGAGTACATCTCATAACTTTGTGATATTGATCTATCATTAGCTACAAAAGCATGAAGTTCATGTCCTATTTGAACCCAACTACACCCTGGATTTTTCTTAATCCCTTTTTCTCTCATGAAACCTCTCAAATCCGATACTTCATCCCACATTTCATTTGCTGCGTATGCATTAGAGAGAGCCACATAGTTTCCCGAATTATTTGGTTCTATTTTAGCCAAATTATCAGTTAAATACTTTGCAAGATCAGTCTCATTATGTTCTATACAAGAAGCAAGCAAAGACCCCAATATATGTGAATCGGGCTTTAATGGCATACTTTGAACAAGCCGAAAAGCTTCAGACTTTCCACATTTAGAAAGAAGACTCACCACACAACCATAATGTTCCATACTTGGTGTCACACCATGCTTTGTAATCATATTTATAAAAATATCCAAACCTTCGGTTATTAATCCACAATGTCGACATAATGATAAGATACTAGTGAAGGTTATGCTATCAGGCTTTATACCTTCACTCTGTAAATCCCTAAAGAGATCAAAAGCTTCTGAATGACACCCGTGCAACGCATAACCAGAAATCATAGTATTATACAAGGATATTTCCTTAACTAAAATCATATCAAATACCTTTCTTGCTTGTTTTATATACCCACATTTTGCATACATGTCCCCTATAGAAGTTGCTAATACAACATTCATATGCATCTCATGCCTCAATACATATCCGTGTATAGCTTTTCCAAGTTGTAAGGATGCACGGGTTTTACAAGCCGAAAGTATGCCCACTATACTAACAATATTTGGTTTAATCCCCTTTTCCAGCATTTCTTGAAATACTGAAATCGCTTCATCTACACATCCGTTTTGAACCAAACCCGTGATCAAACTAGTATGTGTAATCAAATTAGCCTCAATGCCAAACGACCCCATTTCAGAAAATGAGTCCATGGCTTCTTCAGCTTGCCCGTTTCTCAAAAACGCTAAAATAACCGAATTCCAAGAAACCACATTTGGTGGAACACCCTGTAATTGCATTTCGTAGAACAATTTCAAAGTCTCGCCACTTGACCCAAGTTCAGCATAAGCTGCTAATAAAGTATTCCACAACACAAGATCTTTACTTCTCACTGACGAAAATACCCTTCGTGCATCGTGAATTTTGTTACATTTAGCATACATATCAACAATACTACTGGCAACGGTTACATCACCCAAGAGGTTGTTTCTAATACATTGACAATGTGTTTCTTTTCCTAGTTTCAAATTCTGAATATCACCTGCACATGTTGCGATCAGTGTCATCGTCACAGAATCAAATTTCAACCCTTCGAATAACATGTCACGACATAAATCTAACGTCTTCTCAGTCTGTTTATTCTGTAAATAACAAGACACCATCAAATTCCACGCTACAACGTCTTTCTTTTTCATCTTACTAAAGACTTTCTCAGCATCTTTAACCAATCCAGTTTTCGAATACAGATTAACCAAAGAAGTACCCACGATATTACCTACATCTAACCCGTTAACAATCGCAATCGAATGACCTTGTTTACCTTCTTCAATAGCACAAACATTAGCACAAGCCGAAAGAAAACTCACCAAACTAACAACACTCGGCTCAACTCCTTCACTTCTCATCTCCCCAAACACACGAATTGCCTCCTCAAACATCCCATTTTGCGCATAACTCGTCATCAAAGAATTCCAACTCACCACATTCCGCTCACCCATCCCCTCAAAAACCTTCCCCGCATCATCCAACGCGCCACATTTCCCATACATATCCACAAGACTACTTTTCACAAACACACAATCATCAAACCCCATTTTCGCCACATACCCATGAACCCCTTTCCCAAACCTTAACCACAACAAACCACCACAAGCTTTCAACACATTAGGCACCACAAAATTATCAACCACAAAACCCTTATCCACCATTTCATTAAACCCTAACAAAACCTCATCATAAAACCTTAATCTACAATAAACACCAATAATAGCACTCCAAGAAAACACATTCTTAACCTCATCATTAAACAAACATAAAGCACAATCTACTTCATCACACTTAGCATAAAAAACCACTAACTTAGTTTCAAGAAACACATTTTTACATAAAGATTCACCTTTTTTCAAGATTCTTGCATGAATTTGCATACCCAATGATAAGTTACGCTCATAAACACATCCTTGAAGCAAATCACCATAAATATCAGCTCCAATGGTGAATCTTTGTGACTCAAGTTCATGTAAAAGGTTGACTGATTGGTGTAACTTGCCTTGTTTGATAAGGGTTGAGATTTGATTGAAGTATGAGTTGTAGAGGATTTGGTGGTGTTTTTCAACATGGGTTTTGAGGATTTGTGTTTGGGAGTTTGGGGGTTTGGGGAGATTTAGTGGGAACTGGAGCGAAGACATGAGTGGATAAAGTGAAGTGAAGTAAGTGATCTTGGTCTGCATAGATATTTGAGACATGTTTTCCTAGTTAGCCAAAAGACCCAAATTTCAAAGGTTTATTTATTTATTTATTTATTTATTATTATTAAATAAAATAAAATAATCTAATTTTAAATTAATAGTCTACGTTTCTTTATCGATATGTTCAGTTTAATTGTTTACTAATTGAAATAGATTAAAAATAATTAAAAAAAATAATAATAATCGACTTTATCATATTAGGGCCCGTTTGGTTTACGGTGGTAGGGTTAGATTTTAGGATTGATGGATAAATTAAACGTTTGGTTCACGGTTTAACTTTTGAATGTGTCAGTGAATACCAAAAAATTGTACTATTTGAAATTCATATAGAGTAGGCTGATTTAGGAAAAGACGTAGACCATGGTGGGACCAATTTATTTCTTGTGTGTACACGTCACTTTTTCCATTTTATAAATCAATATTTTTTACTTTAAATTCTTATAAATCTTTTATTTTAT
Organism: Artemisia argyi; assembly: GCA_030686995.1. Taxonomy (NCBI): domain Eukaryota; kingdom Viridiplantae; phylum Streptophyta; class Magnoliopsida; order Asterales; family Asteraceae; genus Artemisia; species Artemisia argyi. The sequence goes on from CM060704.1 coordinate 175,616,051, forward strand.
TTCTAACTTCAATATAATAATATATTATCTCTCTCCTATTTTTTTTCTCCAACCTTTTCAAACTATTCTCAAATTCAAATCAAATTCTAAACCCACCTACAAACCAAACAGGCCTTTATTCTTGCATGACATTAGCATTACAAACATTAAAAAAAACATTAAATAATAAAAGTAAAAGTGCGATTCTAGTAAGATGTAAAAAGAGAAAAAAAATGCAATAATTATATCTTTTTGAGAGTTTGGGGGTTGGGAGATTAGGGGGAATTGGAGTGAAAACATCTTGATGTGAGGAAAAGTGACTTGATAGAGTGAAATGATCATGGTCTTGTTGGAATTTTTTTTCATTATTATTGTTGCCACGTAAGCGAAATTAAGAATTTTTATTTACCAATTGAAAGTCAAAATTGAAAAAAGTTGATGAAAATGAAAAAGTAAAAAATAATAAAAATAAATAAAATGCTTCTTGGATTTGTATTATTCCTTAAACCACATCATATGAAAGAAGTCAATCTTTTTAACAGCTTAAAAGTGAACATAGTTATACACTTGGGCACGTTTTTAATTTGGGTTAAGGGGGTATTTGTTTAAGCTTATAAACCTTATTAGCTTATATGTGTTCGGCTTATATAGCATAAGTCACAATTTTGTGGCTTATTTTGACACTTATGAACTTATATAATAATAATAATAAAATGATGTTAAAAAATAATAAAATAATGATGATGATGATGATGATAACAACTTATAAAGTCAGCTAAAAGTGGCGTGTTTGATGACACGACACATGATTTGGACACTTTAAAGAGTGACTAACTAATATTATGTACCCGACTAAAAAAAAAAAAAAAAAAAAAAAAAAAAAAAAAAAAAAAAAAAAAAAAACTATCAGTTGCTCAAGTAAACAAAAATGCAATGTATGATGAGTTAGTTAGCAAATTTTGACAGTACAATGACTTTATCAGCAAGTTTTATTGTACAACGACTAAAGAAACAATGAAAATAGTAGTGCGACTTAATTGAAGAAAACACAAAGTATTGTGACTTTTGTATGTATTAACCCATTAATTTGTGGTTTACTACATCAAGTCTTGGACAGTTACTTGTAACGTGCAACTTGGGCCAGAAAGCCCAACTTAACTAGACACAAAATCACACACACATTACTATGGACTTGGGCCCTTAAATGGACGGCAGAAAAACCTTGCGACTCGGGAGCGTGATTACGAAATAAAAGAAATTGAAATGTATATATGTAATTTTTTTTAGTTAATTTCATATTTAGCTAATATAAATTTTAAAAAATGTCATATTTATTCAACTTGCAAGTAGATAATGCATAATGTGCAATGATTTTGATGCATATTTAAAAAAATATAGAATTTGATGTTTATATTGGTTAAATATGAAATTGACTATTGAGTTAAGATCAAATGAGAAGTAATTTTAATAAGAGAAAGATGAGAAATAACTATAATCGCATATTCGAGATGTACCGATATAAATTATATGCTTCTCTATTATCTTATATGTATCATAATGTGTTTTCCAGCTTTTAATTACATGTATATACGTATATTAGATGCATTTTATGTTTTCTCTTTTATTTTGTTCGTCTACGTGTGACGTAATCATAAAAATCAGTTTGCACCATTTTCACTTCAAAATAACTTTCGAAACTTAAGAGTTGTATCCAAATAATAGAGATGCATCTAATGCAAGTCTTTACATCTCAAATATATGGTTAAAGTCACTTTTCACCACTTTTTATTTTAATTTACTTCTCACTGTATCCCTTCTCATTGCCCTTGTTTTTAGAGAGGTGATTTGCACACTCCCATAAATGATTGAGACACTCTAAATTAGTGTGTCTTGACATTTATACCATCACATTACTTTTACGGGTATAAATGTCAAGACACTTTAATTTAGAGTGTCCCAATCATTTATAAAAGTGTGCAAATCATCTCCCTTATTTTTATATTACTTTTCTATAGAAAGGTAACCTATGCATGCATTCAACACATCTATCATCTTACATAGTAACTCACACATGTCTCGGTTACGATTAGAACGCGCGACCTTTTGATCAGCACTCATTTAACGCTAGACCTTGTGGTTCAAAAGATATTGAAATGTTGTAATTACTTAGTACCATTGGAATAATTCATTAAAACTTGCTATACCCACATAAAAGTATTCACAAAAATAATCCACTCGTTGATGAGTCAACGGGTGCTTGATTTTTTGTGGAATCCACATCCCACAAAAACCAATCACCCGCTGACATCTCAGCGAGTGGATTGTTTTTGCGGATACATTTATGTGCATGTATCATTGATATACTTCATTTGGGTTACGTTTTTGTTGGATTAAACCTTACGTATAATTTCGTATTTACTCGATATAAATTTCAAATTGTCATATTTATCTAATTTACAAGTGAATAATGCTTTTGCAATGATTTTAATGTATGTTTGAGAAAATATATTATTTTTATATTTTTATTGAGGAAATATGAAATTGTAAGTCACTCAACTGCCCCAAACTTAAGTCCAAACGGAGTGGTCATGAGTGACCATGTATGTCACGAGTGACAGCCACCACACAAGAACCATGTCACAGTAAATTTGCAATGGTTTGGTGAGTGGCTCACCATATTGTGAGCTGGAAAAAAGTTGGCCTCATCTTTTGGTTTAATGTTTTTTATTTGTTTTGTGAGTGTGTGTGATGTATTTAGTGGGTATATTTATATAAAGAGATTAATTTAATGAAAGTTAGGGGAAGGTAACCAAAACAAATAAATGGTGAGAGAGAGCGAGAAAGTAAAAGGAAAGAAAATTGAGGTGTCGCTGAGGTGGCGGTGAGTGAGTCACCAACCACTCCTTTTAACCTTACCTTATTTTATTTGACTTGATTTACAGCTCTAATTTTAAAATTTTAAGGTAGTTGGAAACACTAAGGAGGTGCTTGGTTGGGGATAATGGGGGTGGAGAATGGGAAAGGTAATGATTAAACATGCCTGTTTATGACTAGGGAATGCAATCATTGTTTAGTATGGGGTAATGAGGCATTACCCAGTAAATTGGGAGGTATGGTAATGATTACCTACCAGCAGCAGCCACCACCAGCAGTAGCCACCACCACCAGTAGCCACGACCACCACCAACCACCACGACCACCAGCCACCACCATTAGCAGCCACCACCACCACCACCACCAGCCACCACCACCACCAGCCACCACCACCGCCACCACCACCACTACCAGCCACCACAACCACCAGCTACCACCAGCCACCACCACTAGCCACCACCACCACCACCACTAGCCACCACCACCACCACCACTAGCCACCACCACCACCAGCAACCACCATTAGCAGCCACCACCACCAGCCACCACCACCACCACCAGTAGCCACCACCACCACCACCACCACCAGCTACCACAACTAGCCACCACCACTAGCCACCACCACCAGCAACACTAGCCACCACCATCAGCCACAACCACCACCACTAGCCACCACCACCACTACTAGCAGCCGCCATCACCACCAGTAACCACCAGCAACAGCAGCTACCACTACCACCACCACCACCAGCCACCACCACCACCAGCCACCACCACCACCAGCCGCCATCACCACCACCACCAGCCACCACCACGACCAGTCGCCACCACCACCAGCCACCATCACCTTGGAGGTTAATGTGTTTTTCTTAAAACAAGCACCATCAAAGATAATGATAATCTTCATTTCATTCCTTTGCATTCCCTTTGCATTCCCTTTGCCTTTCCCTTTTCCATTCCCCATTTCGAACCAAGCGCCCCCTAAGAGTAACTTTGGCCCCATGCACCATGCACCATGCTACATTCAGAAATTTTCCGTATCAAAAAATATAGATTACATGGACCACTATTTTATTCACCTTAATCCTTCTTAAAAGCCTTAGGCCAATGCTAATAGTAAGGTTGCCTCCTCCCCTCTCAACCAACCGACTAGATGACCACGTTCTTCCTATTAGCTCAACCGAAGGCAACCGATCACATACCCAACTTTTTTCGGTTGGCTACCAAATCGAATCTTTCAATTGTTTTGTGTGTGTAGTTTTTTTATTTGTTTTTGTGAGGTATATTTTTTGGTTGTGGTTGCAGTCGCCTTATTAGCACATTGTAGTTGGGTGTAATGTTGAAGAAAGAAAACTGATGTGACGTTAATGTGACAGAAGGTTGACCACAATATTACGGTTACCATTGACCTTAACACATAAGATTTTTGACCTAGTTCATCCACAATCACATAGCTTATGTAAATTCCCTTTGTTCTTCTTTCATCCAATATAACGTTGATATTGCTCTGCATCGTCTCAAAATGAGTATTTACAACTTATATGGCAGATTTTTGAAAAATACAGTTATTATATTGTCAACTTATAAAAATCCATTTTCAAAACAGAGAAAATTTTCGATTAGTTTTGTGGCCCACCTTTTTTCGAGAGGCAGCAAAACATGTGAAGAGAACTAAGAAGAACATGATGTGGGGGTATTTTGACAGTTAGGAGTATTGGGCCCATCATCACTTCATCTTATAATTTACATACAGTAAATGCTTACCCTGGCCCATTAATATATCATTGTCAACCAGTTGACCCACTTAGAATTAGTTCAAGCTTGACCCTAACTAAATTAGCACATCATTTATCATTAGATTGCATGCTAATTACAAACTTTCTTATATAAAAAAAACTCTCTCAAGCATTTTATGACTTGAGGTATGATTTAGGCTAAAAATATACAAACTCGAGTTAGTAAATGACCGAGAATGTATATACTATCGTCGTACCATATAGTTATCGTTTTATCGTGTACTTGATGAATCACATTCAACATTTACTGGTATAGTAGTTGGTGAACCTAACATATATATTCGTACTATGCTTGTCTACATTTTTATTTTATTTTTTATTTTTTTAATAACAAATGTACAATCATAGTAATAGTTTAGCTATAATATTATTTAATTTATAAGTTTGTATAAAGGTTTCTACTTCGTATTAAAATATTGTTGGTGAATCATACTGTATAACTAGGAACTTCTTACAATAAAGGGTAAATTGCAAAAATGGTCCTTAACGTTTTACGAAATTGCAAAAACGGGACCAAGACAAAAAGTAGCGCAAAAAAGACACCAACGTTCCGAATTTTCGCAAAATCGCCACCGAGAGGCCTTTTTCGTTAGTTTTCCCGTTAAGTGCCACGTTCATGAGGGTAGTATCGTCATTTTACTTTTCATACTTATTAAATTTGCCGCCATAATCACCTCTGTGCTTGGTATCAATGTGATTAGACCTCAATGGCTAAATTTGCAAAGTAAAATCAAATCTCTACCCCTATAAACCCCCTACAACCCACATCTTCTCCACCACGACTCGAGTTGACCGGTGTAAAAAAACGATTACGCAAAAAATGCAATCACCGCAAATGTCAGAAAACACAGCCATTATAACCACCACCATAACCGCAACCACCACCACCAACACTCACCAGGAGACTTCAACGTTGGTGACAACAACTGTGACACAACACCCACAGCAAAGGCCATGTCCCCGTTGTTTCTCATAAGACACTAAGTTTTGCTACTATAACAACTACACCACGTCGCAGCCGCGTCACTTTTGCCATACATGCCGCAGACACTTGACCCATGGCGGCGTGCTCTGGGACATCCCTGTTGGAGGTGGTAGCTGGAAAAACACAAAAAGGAAAAACCCCATGAACCCCACCATCACTTTCGCTTATGTTACCACATTTGATCAGCCGGAGTACCAGGACTACCAGAGTGTGATGCCGCCTCCCCAGAGCCTGCTGCCGCCTACCCAGGGCCTGCCGCCGCCTCTACATGTGGATGATGCCAGTGATGTGAGTGTTCCGGATGAAGAGAATGGGTTTGTGTCGTCGTTGTTGGAGGATGTTTGTTTTCAGGAAGGTGTCTGGCCATTTTGTGGCAATTAGTGTAGTTTGTTTGTTGATGTGTTAGTTTTAGTGGTTTATGTACCCCATCCTTTTGGTCCCGATCTTTTGATGAATGGTAAATGTTATGGTTGTAAATGTAACTTACCTTGATCTTTTGTTTTGGATACTCGTTATATTTGACTTTTGCACATAGGACCCAGAATTGCCCAAAATGGATCAAATTGATTGACAACCATTGAAACTAGTTAAGAACTTAAGATTACATAATCTTCCACTAAAAGACCATAGCAGAAGCATAACAACTTATTGATCTTTTGGCTAATTCGTAGTAGTTATATTTACATAGGACCCAGAATTGCCCATTTTGACAATCATGTTTGACTTTTGCACATGATTGTACATGCACCAAAATACCCAGAATTGCCCAAAATGGATCTAAAAAGAAGGCACAAAAATAATGCACAGGCACAAAAATACCCAAAATTACCCAAATTGACAATCAATTTTGACTTTTGCAAATAACATTATGGTTGACTTTTGCAAAAATACCCAATGGTTGACAAGCAAAACATAATAAATCAACACAACAAAACATAGATGACAGAAACATAACAAAATCATAATATATCATTAAAGTTCAAACATAACATTCATAAAAAGGATGGAAACATAAAAGGAACAATCAAAACAAAGATGACCATGAAAGAAACTCTAAAGTCACTTGACAAATGCGTGCTTGTTGAAGAGCTTGAGCTTCGCTTCTGCCATCTTCTTCTTCAAATCCAAAAGCTCCATAACATCGGACTTTTGAAGCTTCTTCAAGAACTCCAAGCATTTGAACATCTGCACCGAGGGACGCACCAGTTCCATTTCAGAGATCATCTTGTTCCTTTGAACGACAATATCAAGCAACTCTTGATACGCCACAAACAGCTCTTTGGCATACTTGATATCACGCTCTGTCTTCCTAGCAAAAAGCACCGTCATCTCGTATGGTAACTCGGTTGAGTTAGCAGCAGCAGCGAGTTCCTCAAGAAGGACAAATTGAGACATTCTTTTGCTAAATTTGATTCAAAAAAATAGTTTTACTGTGTTTGTTTACTGGATGGATGAGGAAGTTACTCGGGGTATAGGCTTTAAATAGGCGTGGTAAGTACATGTGAAACTGTGTTTTAGGCGTGTTTGGGTAATAAATGAAAAACGTTTGGCATCCCAAAATTGCATCCCAAAATTGCCAAGTTTTTTTGCTTCCATTAGATTTGATAACATGTTATGCAACCATTAAACCTAGTTAAGATTACATAAACGATACATAAACATTAATAAAGTAAACATTGTTATAAATGATCTACTAAAAGACCATAGCAGAATCACAACAATTTATTGACCTAAACATAAAAGCATAACCATTATTTAGCATCATCCTTGGGATTCTTGTCAGCATCATCCTTGGGTTTCTTGTCAGCAGCAACCTTGGGTTTTTTGTCAGCCATCAGTCTTCGCCTCTTGATTGATCTTCCTTTGTCTTCAAACTTGTCCTTTGCGATCACTCCATCTTGCCCAACTCCATTTCTTTCAAGCACTTGAACTGGCTCATCTCCTTGTTTAGCAACCTCTTTGTCCTTAATCACATCTCCTTCAACAACTGGCATACATCCCTCATTTCCAACTACTAGAGCACACTGATCATCTGGTATCACATCCACATCACGAACTCTTTGTTCACCATCATCACCATCAACATCCAAATTTGCAAACCTTTCTTCACCAACGACCACAAGTGGAACCAAACTGAAACTAATTGGTTCAGCAAAAATAGCATACACCTCTGTTCCTTCTCCAGCTGCAACTATGTCATCAAGTTCATCCAATGCTTGATCTATTTCAGCAAACATGTCACTAATCTCTTGAGGCTCTTCAGGCTCTTGAGGCTCTTCAATCGCATGCATCTCTTCAGGTTCAGGTACATCAATTAAATGGTATGGATCACCAAGCCATTCTTGAGCAACCTCTTCATCACTTGCGTCATCATAATACGCATCATCAAAATCGAGATCATGAAAATCGAGCAAACCTGTAGACTCCTCACTTGAATCCTCCACAGTAAATCTTGGTCAATCTCTTCCAATAACCTTCTGAATTGAAACTCATCACTCATCCTTTTTGTATGATCTGCAATCATTTTTTCGGCACAAAATGTTGGTGGGAAGTCACTGTCAGAATCAGTATCAAAAACAGGTCCAGCCTTCTCAGGTTGTCTTGTCTTATGCCACTCTTTATGCCACTCTAACAATAGTAATTTCCCACTGTTTCCAGTCTTACCATCAACACCCTTTCCAACAGCCTCATTCATATCATCATCCACTATTTCTTCTATCACCACACCCTTGCCCTTAGTCATCATTCGATCCATCATCTCACACTCAACAATTGAAACACCGGTTTCAATATACAACTCCAATTGTGTAAATATAGGAACATACTCCACAAGTGTCTTCACATCTTCGTCAGAGTTTAGTGGTAGCAAACCATCATCCAGTGACTCCCAAGGTATCCTAAAGTGAGTAAACATAAGGGTACTATCCGAGTAACCTAAATCCTCTAACATTTCGCCCAATAATTCCATGGAGAAAACGTCAGAGTGAATTCCGTCAAACCAATCTGTATCTCCAAAGAGATATCTTCTTCCTGGTTTTGAGGTAAATTCACCATTGTGATGGATTTGCAAAGAAAACACCTTTTCATTCAAATCTGTGGAACACATAAAACATCAATTACTTCGGACAACAATAATAAGTTTAAATGGAAAACATTAAAATGGAACAGAGTATTCTTACTATAAAGGATTCCTAAATCAGGTATCGGGGTACTGCGTGCACGATTTTTTCAAAGCTTAACCATTCTCAAGATCTTTACCTGTGAAATTAATGTTCTCCTTGGAAGAAATTGAGACCCGTATATAAAGTATTGCTCTAAAGGACTAAATTTGTAAAAAAAAAACACTGGCAACTGAAGTTATTGGCGGGAAAGGGGTAAAATGACGATACTACCCTCATGGACGTGGCACTTAACGGGAAAACTAACGGAAAAGGCCTCTCGGTGGCGATTTTGCGAAAATTTGGAACGTTGGTGTCTTGTTTGCACTACTTTTTGTCTCGGTCCCATTTTTGCAATTTCGTAAAACGTGAAGGACCATTTTTGCAATTTACCCTACAATAAATATACGGAGTAGTTTTATATTGTAAAAGAGGAATGTTAGAACCACACAATTTTTACAAAATATTTTTCACACAATGATGTGTCATGTAAACTTGTGGATGTATTTAAGAGAGAGAATTAAAAAGTAAGTTAGAGAATACCACTAACTATATGACACATCATTGTGTGGAAAACATTTTGTAAAACTTTTGTAGTTCTAGCATTCCTCATTGTAAAATACTAATGTGTACCCGTTTATAGTGACTCAAAATTATTAATTAATCTGTCTTCTGAAGATCCTATGACTAAGATAAATATATATAATTTATTTTTTTCTAGCATGCATATGTCATTTTTATTTATGATTATATATAGATTTCTATATATACATAATTCCAACATGGATGCCATAAAATTGCAATATTACCTATTTGGTGTAACATGGTGTCTCAAATGTACAACTCACTAATGCTAACATCTAAAGGCATAGTGATAGTTCTTGTCAAAATATAGTGCAATTATTAAAGAAGCAAAGGTACATACAACTCACCAAAAGCTAAACAATTAGTGTTGGTACAACTTACCCAAAATAGAAAGATGAAGTACTTAAAGTAGAGTGTTTGGTAACACTTTTTTTTACATCTTTGTGTGATGGTTCTTACCTAGGGGTGTAAACGAGCCGAGTCGAGTCGAGTATTGACAAGCTCGAGCTCGGCTCGACATATAATACTCGAGCTCGAAACTCGGCTCGAGCTCGACCGAGCCTCAAAATTCAAGCTCGAGCTCGGCTCGATCACTAAAACTCAAGCTCGAGGCTCGGCTCGGCTCGGCTCGTATATATTAAATAAAATCAAGTTTTTGAAAAAGTCACTATAGAAAAGCTCGAGCTCGGCTCAAAATTCAAGCTCGAGCTCGGCTCGTATATTCTTGAAGGGCATATATGTAATTATAGAAAAGCTCGTTAAGGCTCGCGAGCTTCACGAGCCGAGTAACATAGAACTCGAACTCGACTCGACATCTTACACGAGTAGCTCGAGCTCGAGCTCGACTCGTTTAAAATCGAGTCGAATCGAGTATTTTTCGAGTCGATCTCGAGTTACTCGCGAGTTGTCTCGGCTTGATTACACCCCTATTCTTACCTTCTTTAGCAAGTAAAGATGGCTACTTGTCTACCAAAACAGATTTAGGTATTTGAAATAGGGTATCCATCATCATTGTGAATTGTGATATTCATTTATGTTGTGCAATGCATAGGTAATATAATTGTCGTCATTTTTATTTAATAAACAAATTGAACACAACTTATCGCGACTCAAATGGATCCTTGATGAGGAGCAAAGTAGAGCAATGCGTCCAAGGCCGTCTCATAGATTTTAGTGGCCCTGTTCCATTATCACAAAGAGATTTTAAACACACACAAAAAATCTTGTGGCCGTTATCAAGTGGTGACCCTGTGTAATAGCACCGCTAACACTCTTTTAGAAACGGCCCTAAATGCGTCATGTATGATGAAAATATGTTGGATATGTTCAATCAAACGACAAAGTAACAACGTTATAAAAGACGATGTTGAGAAGCACGTTAAAAGGCTTATAAAAAAAAAGGATGTTGTTAGGATCGCTATGTGGCATAATATGCACAACATTGCATTCGGTTTCATTCTAAAATCAATTGATGATAAATGAAGTAACTAATCAAACTTAAATGTCACTATCTGTTTTTATTATTTTTAGTGGAAAATGGGTTTGTATCCAACATATGTCATTAAGAAACATATCAATATGCTCAAGCGAAAATTACTTAAACTATAATGATCTATGATTAAAAGAAAGTTTCATATCTCTCACTATTTACACAGAAAACAATCAAAGGGCGTGTGTCTCATATGATATCTCATATTTTGTGAGAATCTCTCCAATCAAGTAGTTGTCGGTTAAAGTACTGTTTAAAAGATGCAAGATAGATTTGTAGTGTAAATGTTATGAAATAATTAAAATTATCGTTCTAAAAAAATACTATCTAAAAAATAGAAAAAATGGAAAACAAAATGAAAAAAATGTTGTGAATAAGAGAGCTTAAAATGGGAACCCTATGCCATAGATTTTAGGTGCTTCTTTTTAGGCTAAAAGTTGCATAGTCTTTTGTCTAGTGATCACAAGTGCTTTATTTGTTCCATATAAATGGGCCAACATGGTTTTCACCCCTGAAGTAAACATGGTTCATGCTTTTAACATTCATTACAAAAGTGTTCAAAAAAAGTAGAGTAAAAAGCATAATCTTTAACTCAGTTATGTGTAAATGAGTGGTTAAAAGTGGTACATTTCAAATATGATTTTTGCTTTAAAAAAGATCAAAAAGAAAACCAAGGGTAGCACATAGATTATTGAATGAAAAATTGATGGAGGATAGAATATGTGTATGCAATGTGACAGAGGAAACTCAATACAGTTGCAGTGATGGGGGACACAACACAAATTCATGTGATTATACACACATTTCCTTTTCTCCCTAACTTTCATGAACATGTAGGAATGCACTCACTATCATGCTAGCTCTCTTGGCTCCCCTTTTTGTGGTCCAAAATTTTTTGCTTCATTATTGTTATATTTTGAGTTAACTACATTTTTGGTCCTTGTGGTTGTATCAAAATCTCACTTTTGGTCCAAAATTCAAAAAACGTTCAAAAACAGTCCAAAAGTCCACGTGGACTTCACTTTTGGTCCAAAATTCGCACCTAGTTAGTTTAGTCGTTGCACCGTTAGTCCTTTAACCAAACGCTCGTTAAGTCAGTTGCACCGTTAGTCCTTGGTCGTTAGCAATGTTTACACCGTTAGTCCTTGTGGTTAAAAAATTGAAAAAATTCGAAAAAAAAATTTTTTCCAAAAAAAAAATAATTTGAAAAATTAGAAAAAAATTCTAAAAAAAAAATTTTTACGAAATTTTTTTTTTCCAAAAAAAAAAATTTGAAAAAAAATTTCTAATAAAATTTTTTCTTAAAAAATTCGAAAAAATTAAAAAAAAAAAAAAAAAATTTGACGAAATTTTTTTTCCAAAATTCGAAAAAAAATCCAAAAAAAAAATTCGAAAAAAAAAATTTCTAATAAAAAATTTTCTTTTAAAAATTTCTAAAAAAATTTCTAATATATTAAAAAAAATTTCTAAAAATTTCCAAAAAAAAAAATTTCTAAAAATTTCTAAAAATTAAAATGTGTATGTATATATATAAAAAATTTTCCTAAAAATTTCGTCAAAAATTTTTTTTTTTATAAAATTTTTCGAATTTTTTAAGAAAAAATTTTATTAGAATTTTTTTTTGGAAAAAAAAAGTTCGTCAAAAAAAAAATTTTATAAAATTTTTAGAAATTTTTGGAAAAAAAAAAAATTTAGAAATTTTTTCGAATTTTTTAAGAAAATTTTTTATTAGAAACTTGTTTTTCAATAAAATTTTCGAAAAAAAATTTTCTTAAAAAATTCGAAAAATTTTATAAAATTTTTTTTTGACGAACTTTTTTTTTCCAAAAAAAAATTCTAATAAAATTTTTTCTTAAAAATTTCGAAAAATTATATAAAAAAAAAAATTTTTGACGAAATTTTTAGGAAATTTTTTTATATATATACATACACATTTTAATTTTTAGAAATTTTTAGAAATTTTTTTTTTGGAAATTTTTAGAAATTTTTTATATATATTAGAATTTTTTTTAATATATTAGAAATTTTTAAAAGAAAATTTTTTATTAGAAATTTTTTTTTTCGAATTTTTTTTTTGGATTTTTTTTCGAATTTTGGAAAAAAAATTTCGTCAATTTTTTTTTTTTTTTTTTTTTTTTTTAATTTTTTCGAATTTTTTAAGAAAAATTTTTATTAGAAATTTTTTTTCAAAATTTTTTTTTTGGAAAAAAAAAATTTCGTAAAAATTTTTTTTTTAGAATTTTTTTCTAATTTTTCAAATTATTTTTTTTTTGGAAAAAATTTTTTTTTCGAATTTTTTCAATTTTTTAACCACAAGGACTAACGGTGTAAACATTGCTAACGACCAAGGACTAACGGTGCAACTGACTTAACGAGCGTTTGGTTAAAGGACTAACGGTGCAACGACTAAACTAACTAGGTGCGAATTTTGGACCAAAAGTGAAGTCCACGTGGACTTTTGGACTGTTTTTGAACGTTTTTTGAATTTTGGACCAAAAGTGAGATTTTGATACAACCACAAGGACCAAAAATGTAGTTAACTCTTATATTTTTGCTATCATTTCTCTTTTTTAAAACATTACTTGATGAAATCATAGGCTTTAAAATTGTATTTATAGTTTACATGGGAGTTTAAAATTCTGTTAAGTGTCAATTTAAGAGGCTTTGAATTAAGATATATAGTTATCTCTTATGCAATAGTTACCAAATATCTCTGTCCCGTTTCTTTTGATGTGATGTTAAAATGTTAAAGATTAGAATCATCAACTTTTCAAAAATTCTAATGAGTTTTCATTTTCCAACTTGTTTATGACCGGAATTGGTATAAATGATACCAGATACATACCTAATTGGTTGGCTTAAAAACGATAGCACATGACTAATTGAGAGGCTTCACCGTACGCTTAATTTCTTTGTATAACAAAAGTGATTACTAACCTAGTATATTTGGTTATGCCTAATACATGTATCATAGTCACAAATGGAAATCAGATTGCACTTTCAGATAATATAAGTCGTGTTAAATAAACATTTCCTATGATGAAACTTTGCTGTTTTTTGGTCTTAGGGATATATCATTCAAAGTGAATGTGTTTGTAGTGTCTGAAACTCTGAATTGCATAAGGTCTTGCACCACACAAGTGAATATCTATTTTCTATTATTATGTGCGTAGGGTATAAGTATCATGTTTCTTACTAGAATTTTCTTAGGAAAGTTGTTAAATAAATTGATTGATATGAGCATAATTGATGTGTTTAAATTGACTGGGTCATAAATTGACTCATGGTCCAAGATTTAGACTGGGACATTATCCAAGGGGACCAACGGATCATTTGACAACCACTTGATTAGCTTGATTGTTAACCTTTTTTTTTTTTTTTTTTCCTCTCTCTCTCTCTAATAGTTCTCTTCAAGTTAAAATCGAAACGATAACTAATTGTTTGTTGTCTCAAAACGCTCTTAAATATTTTGCATCAAACACACCTTTTGTTAACAAAATGCAACTCCTTTTTCGCTAAACGGTTTTAAACTGGTGAATAAATTACTCCAAAAAACATTTAGTTCATAAGATGTGAGTGAATCTCACATCTCAGCTTGTTACATAGGTGATAAAGACTACATAACTAAGACACAACCACTAACCAACAATTTCACTATATTTGACTCGAAACAAACAAAAACAAATAGAAGCCACTAATGTTTAGATTGACTACGAAGATTAATGTCTTGTAGAATGCCTTATGTTCTTTAGTTAAGTCACAAGCATAATCTTTATAACCATCATATACGTCCTCAACATCCTCAATGTCCGAACTAACCGCTTGATCAACATTCTGCTCACTTGTATTGTCTGTTCTAGCAATAGTCACACTTGATACTAAACCATCATCATTATCAACCAAGTTGAGCGCATCAAAAAAGTTCGAAGTAACAGTCTTTGCTCCAGTAGTACTCATCACCTTAGAACTCTTAGTTGTACAACTCTTAATAGCCGCATCTTTCGAGACATTAGCTTCATTCTTCACATTTTTACCCCTTTTAGACGTGGTAGCACCCTTAGCCGGTTTTCTTATAAGGCGATACATAAACTTAGACTTGAGCACAACCGACCTCGGGTTCCAACTACTAACATTATAGCCTCTGGTACTTTTCCCATTTACCTCTATGTTGGACCATTCATCGGCATTTTAGGTAATTTTGGACACTATGAATGAGAATGGCCTAATGTTTTATACGTACCACAACGAGGGGGTTGCCATTCATACTCAAATATGGATGGTTTCTCTCGCGTAACCTGTGTCATCTATTTTTGGAATAGCAACTACCAAATTTTCGATCAGCTTCATATTTGCATTGATTTCATTCCAAACACATATGACTAGTATAAATATCCAACATCATAGGTGTGCTAGTAGTTATCGTGCTTAATCTATCTGAAGTATAAGCAACCAACGGGGCATCATGCATTTTAACCCACACTGGAACCTTAGATAAGTCTTTTTTAGTAAGGCTAACTGAAGGTGACCACTTATTAATAAAAATAGGTGTACCACAAATCATACAAGATCCATTTTATAGAAAATTTTCAGCCCTTGATTGGACGAAAACAAAATTTTTAACTTTGAAAGAGTTTATTTTATTAGTTTATCTATATAGTTTTTTCAATCATAGTTTTTAGTTTTGTTTATATTACGAGCAATTCCCTTGACTATACTTATTGCTGATGTTTTGTTAGAGTTTAGAGTTTGTGGATAAATATTAATATACATATGACTAATATCGAATTCGAGACCTCGGGATTGCACACTTTACGTATGAAAAGTAAATGAATAATAATAATTATATTTATTATTATTATAAATACAAAACATGTAACGACCGTTAGTACTTAACGGAAAAGTGACTAACGACCGTGGGATGAAAATAAGAAAAGTATTATTGTGTATTCTATGGGATGTCAAGAAGGTTTCGGAAGCCTCCCTTGGGCTTGTGAACCGATCGGCCAAGGAGTAGGGGAAACCCACTCCTTGTCAAACTTGGACTCTAAGTTTCAAAGCCTGTAAATACAATTGGAATTTCTAGGTTTTGGGGTACTCTTTACACACACAATACCTAAAGGCTTTCTCTCTTTTCTCTCTTGCTCAAAACCGGTCGAACACCCCTAGAACCCTAAGGGTTTCGATTTTGCTTTTGATCCAAAATTGTTTTGTGTTTATTTTACTTGCATAAACTTTACTTGGTATTAGTACGTGTGTACAAGAACGAGGTAATAACTCATTATAGTTAGAGTTAATTGCAAAAATCGTCCCTAAGGTTTACTCATATTGCAGATTTCGTCCTTAATAGTTTAAAATTGCAAAAATCGTCCCTAAATCAAACCTTTTGGCAAATTTTGGTCCCTAGCTTTAACTACCGTTAAGTACATTCTGTTAGAATTTGCACCGTTAGTCCTTTTTCACCGTTATCTCCTAACGAGATAGAGCACATTGCACCGTTAGTCCTCTGGGTTAATTGTATTTGCACCGTTAGTCCTTTTTTACGTTTACGCCCGTTTTTTTCGTTTTCGTCCGTTTTACTTCCGTTTTTTACGTTTTCACCCGGTTTTTTACGTTTTTTTACGTTTTCGTCCGTTTTTTTACGTTTACTTCCATTTTTTTACGTTTACTTACGTTTTCGTCCGTTTTTTTACGTTTTCGTTCGTTTTTTTTACCTTTTTGTCCGTTTTTTTTTACGTTTACGCCCGTTTTTTTACGTTTACGCCCGTTTTTTTTTACGTTTTCGTCCGTTTTTTTTACCTTTTCGTCCGTTTTTTTACGTTTGCGCCAATTTTTTTACATTTTCTTCCCTTTTTTTACGTTTTCGTCCGTTTTTTTACGTTTACTTCCGTTTTTTTTACGTTTTCACCCGGTTTTTTTACGTTTTTTTTACGTTTTCGTCCGTTTTTTTTACGTTTTCGTCTGTTTTTTTTACGCTTTCATCCGGTTTTTTTTACGTTTTCGTCCGTTTTTTACCTTTACGTCCGTTTTTTTTACATTTACGCCTGTTTTTTTACGTTTTCTTCCGTTTTTTTTTACGTTTACTTCCGTTTTTTACGTTTACTTCCGTTTTTTTACGTTTTCACCTGGTTTTTTACGTTTTTTTACCTTTTCGTCTGTTTTTTTACGTTACGCCCTTTTTTACGTTTTTTTCCGTTTTTGACGTTTTAAAAATGGGCGAAAATGTATTAAAAATGGGCGAAAACATATTAAAAACAGGGCAAAACGTAAAAAAAACATGCGAAAAGGTTAAAAACGGAAGAAAACGTAAAAAAAACGGGCGTAAACGTATAAAAACGGAAGAAAACGTAAAAAAATAGAAGAAAAGGTAAAAATAAGGGGGTAAACGTAAAAAAACATATAAAAAGGAAGAGAACGTAAAAACCGGGTAAAAATGTAAAAAAACGGGCGTAAACGTAAAAAAACGAACGAAAACATAAAAAAACAAGTGAGAACGTAAATAAACGGGCGTAAACGTAAAAAAAACGGACGAAAACGTAAAATACCGGGAGAAAACGAACGAAAACATAAAAAAAACGGAAGAAAACGTAAAAAAACAGACGAAAAGGTAAAAAACCGGACGAAAACGTAAAAAAAACAGACGAAAACGTAAAAAACATAAAAAACCGGGTGAAAACGTAAAAAAAACGGAAGTAAACGTAAAAAAACGGACGAAAACGTAAAAAAATGGACGAAAACGTAAAAAAACGTAAAAAACCGGGTGAAAACGTAAAAAAACGGAAGTAAACGTAAAAAAAATGGACGAAAACGAAAAATACGGAAGAAAACGTAAAACAGGACTAACGGTGCAAATACAGTTAACCCAGAGGACTAACGGTGCAATGTGCTCTATCTCGTTAGGAGATAACAGTGAAAAAGGACTAACGGTGCAAATTCTAACGGAATGTACTTAACGGTAGTTAAAGTTAGGGACCAAAATTTGCCAAAAGGTTTGGTTTAGGGACGATTTTTGCAATTTTAAACTATTAAGGACGAAATCTGCAATTTGAGCAAACCTTAGGGACGATTACTCTTATAGTTATTATCAAGGAATCGATCAATAAAAAGGTAAGTGATTGATCATTGATTCACATAAACCCTAATTAGGGTTCATCACTTGATCAAAGTTATTAAAGTTTGATTCTTGTTCAGCTAGAATCCCACGATACGTTCTTATTTAATTTATGTTAATCTTTAATATGTTATAGGTATTCCTTCGCTTCCACATATTTGTTTATCTGTTTATATGATTGTCATGATTCTTTAATTTAACATGTTTTAGGTAAACTATTGCAATTTGAGTTGCTATTTACTAGCCATATATTTTAAATAAAAGGAAAATTTTTTAAAGAATATGTATTTAATTTTGTATAAAATATATGTATTTAATTTTGTATAAAATATATGATTTAATTTTGTATAAGCATCTAAAATATATGATTGTCACCCTTCTCATTTAATTTTGCTTTTCATTTGATCATAACTCTCCACTCATTACTTTTTTATTCTTAAGACTTTGTGACTTGATGTAGAGGTGCATGATTGGAGTTTGAAAATGTGACCATCAATTAAAGAAAGGTTAATCAAACACGTAACGAAACCCAGAAATCGACTAAGTGATGTATTGGTTTTTTTTAAAGGTAAATTTCAACTTAGAAACGATCACCTTCGCGGACAGCGAAGGCCACATCGCCACCCCGCCAGACTATGTTGTCTTAACCGGGTTCACGCTGATCTCAGGTGGTAACGGGTTTCTCCCGGAAACCGTACTGCCTCCACACAAGTTTACCTTGCTGGAGAAACAGCCGGATGAAAACCAGGCCATGCTCAAGATTTGAACCCCCGCAACGAGTGGCTTGAAGGTTCAAATCTATCATTGTAATATATCTCCGGAACAATATGGTCTAGAAGTGGACCACAAGTGAGGACTTCCCGGGTGGTCACCCACCCGGTACTACTCCCACTTGTGGCTCGCTTAACAAGTTAAGCCCCACCCACTAGACCACAAGTCCTTTGATAAGTGATGTATTGGTTAACATGTTAAATCAGTTTAGGTTTTGTTTCAAGACATGCTTAAACAATTAATCTATTGAAACTTACAATTGCAATCAAGTTAAATATCATGAATATCCTTAGTACTAACATCCCATTTTACCGTAAGTAAATATCATTATCTAAAACAGTAAATAGTAAACTGATTACGAGTTTGATTAGTTGCATTATGACATGCGTAACAAAACTAATAAGAAATCATTTTAGATGTAGTTCAAATAGTTGAATTATATATCTTTTGATGCATTTGAGAAAGAAAGAAAATCTATCTACCTTACGATATGTACTTCAAGAATTTGGTATACGGTCATACTCTCCCAAGTCTACTTCACCCACCATTACATCATCACATCATATCTTGTACATACTATCTATATTTTTTCAAACTCCTAGCATATTAGCAAAGTAAAGTAACTCCCAATACCGTCTTTCACGGGTTGTGGGTCTCAATATCGTTTCTACGGTATATGAAAGAGGTTGAGACGTAGACAACCTTACCCCTACCTAAGGTAGAGAGGCTGCTTCCGGTTCTACCAAAGGTAGAAAAAGTCCTCCGGCCTTGCAAAGGGGTGAGGATCATATCAAACCCTTGACCTCTTTCTTAAAAGGCAAGGGTGCTAACCACTTGATTCAACCTTGCTTTTTTCTCCTAGCATATTAGCAGAAAAGAATAATTCATTTCAATATAGTATAGTTGAGAAATAGCAGACTTAACATAACAGAAAAAATTAAGTAGCCTTATTTTAGCTGCTAATAAACATAGCTAAATTCAAATTGAATCTTCATGAAAAAAGACAATAATATATATTTTGTTTAAACTTTAAACAACCAAAAAAAGAGAATATCGCAATCTTTGTGAAGAGGGGACTTGAGAGCAAGAAGATAAAGGTACACAAGTACACTATGATGTATTATTGTCTAGTCAAACGCCTGATATTACTTAGATGCTTGAAGTTTATTAAAATAGCCTTAAGTATGAGTATATTATCAAGTCATATGCTTAACTATAAGATTCTTGGTTATATAAATATACTATAATTGTAAATGACAATAACCCAAAAAAAATAGATATAGCAAGAGAGAAGATGTCTAATATGGATGACTAATTTTAACTTCACAAATGTAGCACATTATTACATTATTGAGAATGGTTTATATCACCAATGGTATGGCTTGGTTTTGGAATTGCTTGCCAAGCCGAAGCTGCAATAAGGGGACGACTATGCCATCCAAGTGTCAAACATCCTTCATTTTCCTCAACAGAATACCCCTCGGCCGAAAACAAGGTCAATAACATTCGGGCTTGCTTGAACGCATTGGACCCTAAATTTAAGGGTCGAAATCCAGCACTAGTTAACCGATCCCTCCATCTAACCAATGGTTCATGCCTCTCTACACGAGCCGACCCTTCACAACATACCACATTGCATATTTCTCTTTGTATATATAGTTCTGCTAAGGTTTTTTCAGGTTGGGCCGTGCATGCATCTAACGAGTCAAACATTGTCGAGTAATAGTATAACGCTTCAGTGAACCGATCCAAGAACTCAGGTTGGTTGTGATAAGATTCTTGTTCCACAACCATTAAAATTCGTGGATTCAAATCGTGAATCCAGTCAAGGACCAATTCAATAGGTGGCCCACGAGGGCCATTTGGTCCTAACAACTTATGCAACTGCATTATCGAATTTACTGCAACAGCCTCTTTCGGGCTAACTTGAAGCATCCATGGCTTCACATCATCCAAATGCGTAGCCGCAACACCTCTGAACGCAAACCTCACATTAACGGACCGGGCCAGTTCCGCCAACTTAAGCCCGATCTCACGTAACGAGTCCCTTCCATCTGGACTCGGCGGCCCAATGCCCGTCAGCCTTAACAAAGGCGGCCCACCAGGCCGCAACGCCAGCGCTTGTATCAGCGCTGGCCATTGCAACCCTTGCATCAAATTAAAATCAATCACATGAACACAATCATGACCATCAAACGCCTCCAAAATGGCTTGATTAGCCGTAAAATGAGCAAATTTCAAATAAGGACATGCCTCATAATAATGATGATACAATATCTCATTCTCATAAGCCGATAACTCGACTTGAACAACACCATTTTGCGGCGCGTGAACCACACGCCTACTCAACGCGTCTACAAAAAAACTCCCAACTTTCCCAATACCACATGCACTATTCACACGAACAAGCAAACCTTGTAAATCATCAATCAACAAACCAGCCAATGACATATTGCCACGTTGCACCGCTTCAGCACACGTCATCAAAACATGCACCAACCTAATACTAACATCCTCCTCAAAAATTTCACCATGAGGTAAAACATTCGTATTACCACTATTTACCATAACATCATTATTCACCTGACTATTTAAATTTGTACTTAAATTTAAATCTTCAGGTCCAGAACCCGAAAAACCTGAATAAAGCTCAGGTTTTCCGGGTTCTGTATTCAGCTCATTAAGTAAAGAGTCTACCCAAGAAGCAAGATCAGAAGGGTTATAATACACACCATCATTTCCAAGCTCACTCATTTCACCAGGAGATGACTTAACCATAGCAGATTCAAGGCTTTGAAGACGTTCAGCTACATGGGTCAGTTCATTTGATCGTACTTTGTACCCTGCACCTGCTAGCAAGTGGTCTAGCTGGTGGCTATGGTGGTGGTGGTCAGGTGGTTGTGGTGGTGGCTTAGTGGAGGTTGAACATGCTGAGGAGGAGGGTGAAGGTGACGTGGCACTGGCGTTAGTGAGTGATGAAGTGTGAGTGTGAGGACTCATGGTTATTTGTTGTGTGTGTGTTTGAAGGTGTTTTTAGTGTGTGTGAAGTTGAGAGAGAAAGAAGCTAAAGAGTATGTGATCTAGGAATATGGTGAATACTAGTTAAAGATGCTCCATGTAAAGGATTTTTTTTTTTTTTTTTTTTTTTTTTTTTTTTTTTTTGGTTTTTGGTTTAATATTTTCGATACTTTCTAAAATTTTGTGTTTGGGTTAAATTAATTAGTATGAATTATTTAAAGTATTTGGTTGGAATATTTATATTTTTGGTTTTCTTTATATGAGATTGTGAAAAAGATATATTTGTACAACTAG
This sequence comes from Artemisia argyi, assembly GCA_030686995.1. NCBI lineage: Eukaryota > Viridiplantae > Streptophyta > Magnoliopsida > Asterales > Asteraceae > Artemisia > Artemisia argyi. The sequence continues at coordinate 175,638,108 of CM060704.1, forward strand.
ATATGAAACAAAATCGAAATTGGAGTGTGTGACTACTACTAGTCTACTACGCGTTTTCAGTTATGTCGATATATAATTTTGTTCTTTGTATGGTTCGATAAAGATGTGTATTTCTTCTCTTTTGCGTAGATGTAATAGTTAGTGGAAGTCTTAATTAACAAGGAGATGATTCGCACACGTTAACTATTATTTGCATACACATATATACACGCAATTAATGCATGATATTAATATCGTATGAGTATCTCACGCATAAATTAAAGTCTTTCAATTAATACTCAACGTGTGCAAATCAGTTCCTAATATGATAGAAGGGATTTATAAGGTGTTATAAAATGAGTGTTGTTATACATACCTTCTTAAGAATAGACGAGTTTCCGCGTATAGCAACAGTATTCTATAGCGGTAGATAGTTTTAGTGATAAAAAAAAACGTTTATGGGTTATAAATGAAAAATAATAAAAGTTTGAGAATTTGGAGATTAAACATAATGTTTTGAAATCTAGTTTGACCCGATTGAACCGTTCTGGTCGAAAAACGTGCCAATTTAAACCGAGTCAAATTAAATCGGGTAAACCCGGTTTTTGATGTGTATTAATAATTTCGTTTTGAAATATATGTTTTAATTATTTCATTTTTAAGTTTCAACTTTTCACTTGCTCATAATTAATTGTTTCAACATTTCTTTTTAATTTTTTTCATTTTTTTTTTTTAACTTTTTACTTTGACAATTTTGTTTTATAGATAATATTATGTTTTGTTTTTCCTTTCGGGGTTTCGTAATTTATGTTGCCTTTCCTTAAGATATGATTACATTCCTTAAGATGTGTTATAAATGATTTTTTATTTTAATTTTTGTATTATTATAACATTTATCCACTAATCAAGTTAAATCACTATTAAATCACCTGATCAATAAGAAAGGCTTAATATTGCTTCGAACTAATCTTTGGTGAATGATCAATTGACACCTATGATTGTAAAAGTTGATGTTTCTTTGCCGATTTAAACCTTTTATAGAAATTACTATAAAATTTACTATTTTTTTATTTTTCCCAAAATATTTTGTTTCTGTTCTCACAAACGAAAACTTAAAATAAATCAGTAAATACTGGTAACAATTATACCATTTAAGATCAGGTATGAATAACCAAACTCTTATAAAATTATATTAAAAATTCTACTTCCCAAAGCATTAATTGTTTAATATTTACTACTGTAATGAATAGCTAGAAAATTTACCTTCACAATTGCATAATAGATACAATACAATATTTTTTACAATTTACACTATTAAAAATATTTAAGAAACTAGAAAGTGCTTCGTTACCTAAAAAAGCACAATTTGTGGTATGGTAGGTAATTTAATGAGAGTTTTAGGAATTGTAGTTTTTAATCTGCAATACTTAAACTTCTAAATGATTATTCATAAATAAATAAGAATATTTGTATAAGAATTGAGCAAAAGGACATTTTACTTTCTTATTTCTTTAGGAAAGCATGCTTTATACTTTTTTGAATTAACGAAAGTCAATGTTCTTATTCCATGGATTAAAGAACAAGTAGTTATAAAGCAAGTATTAAAATAAGCTGGACCATAATTATTCTTATAGAAGACTATTTACGTAGTAAGTAGCTAGAACGTAGTGATGCCAAAAGAAATATGACAAAAGTATACAAAAATCAATTTGAGTATTAATAAAATGGCATCAAACTTTTCTTTGATTTAATGTGATGATATAAGCTTCACATACACTTTCAACAATCAATATACACATGTTGATGTCTTCTTACCAAACGGAGGATATAATCTAATGTCGGACGTGAGTTCTTGATATTGTTTATAAGTAATCATATTGGAAGGTTGATGGTGTACACATCTCGTCCGAAGACAAATGCTTGACGCTCTGAACGTGATCACTGGCGTAAAGTCCATTGGGCTATCATAACAGAACCCGCCAATACACAAAATCTCAAGTCACGAAGCTTAACCCTCTAAGGAGTTTTAACCTTCGAAGATGCAAACGGTCTGGTGCTAGATGACAAACATAATATCTTGTGGACCCTACCTGTGTAAAGGTTGTCCATTACCTGCGTGATGGTAACAACCACACGTGGGCACGATCTCGAAGCATATTCTTGGAGCCCTCCTATTGGCTACAAAGAATATGCTCCCTCTTGGCTAATCCGGTCGAAACATGTGGCAAGCCTAGATCCTTTCCAGGGTTTACCTATAAATACCCGACTTACTCATTCATTTGAGGTATGTCATTTACCAACTTTCTACTTTCTCTCTCTAAAACGATACTCATAACACACTAATGACTTACTCTTACTTCGGAGTCGGTTCGCAGGGTCTACCCATGCGTTTCCTCTAACCCAAGCATGCTCTTTGTCTTATTGCAAATACCAAGTAGCATATAGAAGTAGCTAGCTTGCGTCTCCCGCAAGTTCTGATCCAGGTGCAGTTGTTTGTATGATCAAAGGTGATTTGCATATATCACTAATTGATTTACACACTTAAAAGTATTATGTCTTGACATATATATTTTTAGATCACTTTTATACATGTTCACTCCTAAAAAAGTATAAATGTCAAGTCACAATACTTTTGAGTATGCAAATCAATTAATAAAGTGTCCAAATTGTTGGAATTTAAGTATCATGACATTCATATAATTAAACATACAATCACAAAGCACGCAGCGGAAGATATAGATCAATATAGCATATTTAGTTAACCTTAATTTAAATCCACAAAAGGTGTAGATTGGCGGGGACACCCTGACCCCGGGTGTCTTTTAGCACCAGCCATTGTCCACCCCACAAGGAATAGCTCTGGGCAACTCTCCTGGCCTAGTATGACACCAACTAGAGTGAGTCGAGACTCTCGGACTCTTGAGCTCTTATCCACAAAGTCTCTCTAGTGAGCCTATAGATTTTGCGGAGGTAAATACCTATCTTAGAGTAAAATATCAGGAATGGGATTCGAACCCGAGTCTATTGACTCAAGAATGAAAGCCCACCCACTGGACCAATGCCCCAGTGGTAGTTAAGCTTAATTTAAATAGTAAACGTACATTGTTAGCATCCATGCAATTAGGGTTTATGAAAATCCCTAACTTAATAAAAGATCAAAGAATAATATAAACCTTAAGTAAGGGTTTATACAACGACCCATAATTGGATCGATTACTTCACCACCAAAAACCAAAGATAGGTTTTCTCTATGATCTCGCACATACGTACTATTAGCAATTCAATTAGAATGCTAGTTCAAGGATCATGAAAACAAGCTAAACACTTTAGTTACTCTCAAGATCAAACGCACAAATCCTAAGGTTTATGTAATTCGTTTATCAAGGAGTAAGAGGAGAGAAATAAGAAAAGAAAAGCTTGTCTAGGTTTTTCCAAGGATCACAAATTAATGAAACTAAAGTTTGTTTATATAGTGTGACAATTTGGTGACCAAGAAAACAATCCACCTCCTCTTAGGAGTGGGCTTCGGCCGATCTATGGAAAGGGAGAGGGATTCTAGATCTTTCTCTCCTTCTATTTGCATTTGGGTCTTTCTCTTTCGTCTAATGACCGTTAACTAACTACCGTTAAGTAATAACGACCGTTAGTTAGTTTTTTTGCGATTTAATAATTACTACAGTATATAACTGTTATATGAAAAATATATTTAATTAAATCTCATACATAACGCGTGCAATCTTATAAGCTCGAGTTTAAAACCGGACATACGCTTATAAATTATGTACACAAACCAACACATAGGGGTGGAAACGGGCCGAGCCGAGCCCGAGCCTGCCAGAGCTCGAGCTCGGCTCATTTAAGTTTTAAAAGGCTCGAGCTCGAGCTCGGCTCGTGGAATATTATATAGGCTCGGGCTCGGCTCGTTTATACGAATTGGCCATGAAAAGTTAAAGCTTGGCTCGAGCTCGAGCTCGAGCTCGAGCTCGGCTCGTAATATATCTTTATTGAGCTCGTTAATAAGCTCGAGCTCGACTCGTATATAAATTAAAATCATATTTTTGTTTAGGCTCGTTTAGGCTCGCGAGCCCAAACGAGCTTTTTACGTAAAGCTCGAGCTCGAGTTCGATTAATAAACGAGCTGCAACTTAGGCTCGAGTTCGGGCTCAAGCTCGTTTAGGCTCGGCTCGTTCGAGCTTTTTACCGATCTGATCCCGAGCTTTTCACCAACGGCTCGGCTTATTTCCACCCTTACCAACACATATCACCTCCCAATCATATTAAGAAGCTGGTAGGATTTTTATTGTTTCTATATTATAAAAATATATTTCATGCAATCAAAGGATATATTATGAAAGTCAATTTTCAAAAAAAAATAATATGTATTAAAACTGTAAAGTTGGCACTGGGTATCAGAATCTCTGATATGATCGAGATTCATGTGCAATAGGAGAAAAGAACAGGATCGATGTAGGTTATATTGGTTCGAAAAAATAAAGATTACGATAACGAAATAAAAGAGTTCAACAAATTTCGATGTATGGAATTTGCGTTTCTCGACATTGATATCTGAAATTACACCTTTCCCTATAAGAACGAAAGATGCTTTCTTCAAATGTACTAACATAAACAGACATTAATATTAATTCAAATGTGTATAAATAAATAAGTGAATTACCCAAAATAACATATTGTGGGTTTAGGTAACCACAATATATTTGTATAACTTTATTCTGTTACGTGGCATGGTATGCTTTTCGTCACTTGACAAGTGGTTTTCAAAGATTATCCTTTTATAATTTAATAAGACATGATAGTTTTCATGGAAAGAATAAAAAAACTTGTACCTAATTTTTATATTATTGTTACCTACAAAATCTGTTACAAAATACTCGCGTAAGAGGAGGCCACAGTGCATGCATGCACCGAATTATATGTGTCATTTAGACGCATATAACAAAATACCTGCGTAAGTGGCCGCCGTGCATGCACCGAATTATATGTGCCATTTAGATGCATATAACGGTGTCATGGTATTACGGGTACACCGTTTTTTTTATGCGTGTCAATGTTGTTTGGATACGGAAATTATGAGGTCGTTTGTATTTTTATTTTTTGGTGAGTGAACGGATTTTTTGGTGTTCTGATTTTAAGGGGGATTTTTTTTTTTTTTTTTTTTTTTTTTTTTTTTTAGTTTAGAATTATTATAAGGCAAAAGACGATGCAATTGCGTATGTAACTCGCGCCTATAGATCAGTGCACCTAACACTCTAAAAATTATGTGAAGTTAACTAAGAGTATTTATTTCCTAACCAAGTAACCAGTGTTACAGAAAAAGCTACAAATACACTGGTAACAATAATATTTGAAAAAGAATTGACGTGACCAAAAAATTTGCTTAAAACTACGTATGTGTCTTTTTGTATTAAGTAGAGCTCGGTTTTTTTTTTTTTTGGCTGGCTAATACATTGTTTATTTTTAATAAGTTCGTTCTACGAGTTAATAAGTTCCTAACAGCATAACTGGATTAAGGTCTTTATATATTTGGGTAACGCTAAATTAGCACAGAGAATAAAAGTAGAAAAAAAGCATGAATCATTGGATCGGGAAATTGATTGATAGTTACATTACAATTAAAAAACCACAACTCGTTATCAGAAAGCGACTCTTTACCAACATTTACTGCCTTAAAATCATCTAGAAAAAAGAGAGTATATAAATATATTTGATATAAAATGCAAGAGTATTTTAAAGATCTCAACTTTATGTAAATCGGAAGAATGCAAATAAAAATGAGAGAATTACTGAAATGAACTTATACAAATGTATTTTACGAAAATGGACCATCAAAAATGGTGTTACAAAAATCTACTAAGCGAGCAAAGTGAGGGGAGAGTAAGTGTTTCCCGCTATGTCCATTGTCGCCTTGTAGCACCACATCATTTGAAATCGACGAGAAATGCTGGCGAGCAATGGTGGAGAGCAAGTGTTTCTCGTCAAATTGATTGTCTTTTAGCATCACATGACGAGAAAGGGTGGCGAGCAATGGTGGAGAGCAAGTGTTTCTCGCCAACTTGATTGTCTTTTACCAACACATCATTTTCAATATCCTTTGAACTTTTTATCTTCAAGCAAAAGAGGCGAGCAAATGTAAGTGGGGTTTGCTCACTTAGTAGATTTTGGTAAAGTAATTTGAATGTGTTTATTTTTGTAATTGAGTAGGAGAAATGTTTATTTTGATAATTTATTTAATAAAAATGATCTTTATAATATAAAATACTCTGTATATTATACATTCTGTTAAAGTTCAAGTTTCAACACAAGCTCACGCAATAAACAAGTCCAATTAAGAATCATCGTTCTTTAAATTACGTCTGAAAATGATATACTCTGTACAAATATTATTGTATGTGATCAGTCGACGTAGCCACAATAAAATATACATGCAAGCTATTGGAATAATCTAACATACGATTAAAACAATGCAAGAGTATTTTAAAGATATCTCAACTTGATTGTATTTTATGTACCAACTAAGATGCTATTTTATTTTTCTAATAAACCATGTGTAGTTTATTCTGATTTTAGCAACGCCTACTTTATATTAACTCGGAAGATATATATATATATATTATCTTGTTTTCCCTTGATCTTCAAACATGTTCTTTGTAACTTTTAGCAATAGCTAGGCATGTGCAATGATTTTTTTTTTTTTTTTTTTTTTTTTTTTTTTTTAATTTAATTTAATTTTTACCCTTTTTATAATCACAAAAATGAGAAATTCGAACTTAACTCAAAGGTCACTGGAATTGTGCTATATGTTTATCTGAGAAATACACCAAAAAAAGATATACAAAATCAGTGTTTTCCCATCGATTTAGATAAGATACTACTCAAATAAGATCCTTTGAGTTATCAAAACACTAAAAGTTTAAAGTGTGACCTAAATATTGTAAAGCATTCAACAAAATAATACTGTCATCTGGTTGATGGAAAACCCATAAAAGCTGATCAATAACTATTTTATTTATTTTGCTAACTTCAATATATATGCATGCATACTTACACATACCACATATTCACGTGTAACCCATATGAACTAGCTATATATGAATGAACATATATTATTACATTATTAGTCCATATATTCAGGAGCGAAAGCAAGAATTTCAGTTAAAGTGGGCCGGTTGTATTTAAAACGTACAAAGTCATATTGATATATATCATTTTAAAAATTAATCTACAGTGCTTGTTTTGTTGTTAAAGCTGTTCATTTATGAATTTTGTAAAGGGATCTGATACAAAAAACTAGTTAAAAAGTGACTTGTAATTTAAATAACTAATGAATAAAGTAAGTTAATTATGATGACTCAACACTCATCAGTCATTCTACTAGATCCACCCATGCATTATTCATATATAACATCCTACGTTCATATATAATTATATAAATTATTATATATAAATGTATATGTGTCTTTTGGGAGCCTAGTGGATTCTACTAGATCCACCCATGCATTATTCATATATAACATCCTACGTTCATATATAATTATATAAATTATTATATATAAATGTATATGTGTCTTTTGGGAGCCTAGTGGGAGATGTGTATTTAGAGCTTCAATGAGCCAACTATATGATATTGGTCTCTTGGAGATTCTTGAACATCATTGAGCCTCTCAAGTTCAATTTGAGTGTAACCATGTGATATTGTACTCTTGGATACCACTTGTGCCCTCTTGCCTCTTTTTACATCCAATATGCTTTCATTGTATAAGTTGATTTCATAGTTTAATCAAAACTCTGATATATTAAACCATGCACATTTAAAAAAAATATTCTTGTACTCATACAAATTAATAAGCATACACGTACTGTACTACCTCTATAAAATAATATCTAACAGTGCATTCGTGCAACTTTATACTATACGAGATAAAAAGTTTTGCTTGGGTTGTGGTTAACCAACCCACTTTGGGTTCGAGCAAACCTTAGAGTTCGTTACATGTGATTAACATGTATGAACGGACCCATAACTAAAAATAACTCGGTGTATTTATGAAAAACTAAACATGACTAAACATTTTTCTAATCTGGACCATATACATTTGAGAAAAATTTATGACTTTTTACAAAAATTAACATTATGCCGCAAAACTTTATGCATGTCCCAGAATCTCCGAGTCTACCTTGGTTCCATCACTGGTTTAAAAACACGGCAATAACAATTTAGCATCGTTGTTACTAATTCTGATCAAAATTTTGTTGAGCTAGTTTGCCGTTTTAAATTTAATATGATATAAATAATATTCCCTCCATTCTAAATTAGTAGTCCACGTTTCCTTCTTAGGATATACTTATTCAATTATTCGCTAGCAAAAATATATAAAAAAGTTTGATCGAGCTTATTATATTACTCTTGCTTGAAATTATTATTATACAATTTATAAAATATTTTAGTTAATTAGTTAATGGTAAAATTGTAATTATGCTAAAAAGTAAAAAAGAAAAAATAGTAATAATTACTATGTTTTTATAAATTGTATGTTTTTTAGCGGGAGATAATTATTTTAGGACACAAAGAGTAACATAATAGTAGCCTAACAAATGTAGTGATCGATTTGAACTTGTCCATCTCTTAAATCTTTTTTGATCGAGTCGATATTAAAAAATATTTTCTTCCCTAATTTTGGGCATCCATATCACTCGAGTAGTCTAGTTGTCATATGAAAAACATTATCTTAAAGCATGGTGCTGAGTTGTGAGAAAACGAAAGGAAGTTTATTTTGGAGGATTTTCTCGAGTAAAATGTTTAAAAGGACCCATTTTATGCATTTCCCTTTAATCTGAAGTACGTGGTCCTTGACCTTGACTGTCAGGATTCGTCCTTTAAGTTCGTGAACCATTGCATAATAACCCTACAAAATATAAGCTTACATGTGACTACTCTACTTCAAATCTTCAATAATGCTACGTACAGGCTATAACTCTATATTTCATTTTTTGTTTTGAAGAATTACATGTATTATCGATATGATTTACCCAAAATCACGCTCGTCTTTTCTATTCGATTTTAATTACACAAACAATTTTTAATTTTTAAACTATTTACATTGATAGTTCATATTTTGAAAAATAAGGATATGTGTAATAAAGATATAGACTAATGTAATAAAAAAAACTATGTTATTACACAAAATGATCGTTATTTTTTAAAATAGGAACCATCAATGCAATAAGTCTGAAAATTAGGTATCGGAGGCGTAATGAAAATCAAATAGTGACGACAATGTGATTTTGGGTAAACTTTTTTTTTTTCCTAATTGATTTGTTATTTATCATTACTTTTTTACCACTTTTTTTGGCATATTTTTTTAGCTAATTAATCTAAAGGGGTTTGCGACCACAGATGCATAGACACAAATCAAGTAAACTTTTTGTTTTTTGAGAAGGTAGACGTAGCCAGATCAGTATAGTTTGCACCAAGTGACAACCGAACTTACGACCTCTTATATCTTACACTCTTTTCTAAAGTTTTGATTTTGGGTGAAAAGTGAAAGAAAGTGAAGAAAACAAAAATAATAATGTGTTCTTAAGGTTTTTTTTTTTATTTTTTATTTTTTATTTTATTTTATTTTTTTTTTAAGTGAAAGTGAAATTAAATGTGAAAAAGGGATCAAAGTTGGGTGAAAACTTTCATCTCATTTGTCGGGGAAAATGAAGTAAATATAATGTTTGTTGTTTAAATTACCTAATTATCTCTTTAACTTTTTTAACTTGTCTCCTTACCATGAAGTCATTAGTGTAAAAATGACATTTTTTTTGAAACGGCAATTTATTTAAAAGAAATCTAGCAAGGTGCTAGAGTTAAAGAGAGACAAGATAAAGGGTTTTTAGCCAATCGTTCCAACTAAACGAGGCTTTACATTGATACTTGCACCAATAAAATGATCTAGAAACAATGTCATCAAAAAATGTTGCCTTCAAGGGTTTTGTAGGCTCAAAAATAAGTTTATTCCGGAATGACCAAACATGCCACCACATAACATAGAAAATGCCCTCGAGGATAAGTTTGTGTTTCAACTGAAGACGTAACGATAAAAGCCATTCACACCAAGCATCAAAAGAAGTACCTTCAGCTTGCGGGATATCCCACCATTGTGAGATCATACTAGAAAGATTATAAGCCAGATTGCACATGAAAAACAAATGGTTGGAGGATTCCACTCCACTATCACAAATGGGGCAAATGATGGATTCGATCATAATACCTCGGCGAGAAATGTTAAGACGCGTTGGAAGGCCATCAAGCTTCACTTTCCAAGCAAGGATATTAACCTTAACGGGGACTGATTTGATCCAGCGAGTCTTAGAGGAAACCTTAGAAAATCTTTTACCATCAATTGCTTTTCGAATAGAGGCCACTGAAAATTCCCCTGACCCTTCAAAAGACCAGCCCCATCTATCAGAAATCGGACGTAAACTGACATCAGAAACCAATATAGATAGCTCGTTAAGTTGAGCTAGTTCAGCACCACTTCTAGGCTCACGACGAAACGAGTTCTCCATCCTGTCATCTGCAAGTTTGACATTAACCGTCGCATTCTTATTGTTTTCGAGAGCGTACAAGCGCGAATATAAGTCCCTAAGAGGCCTATCACCAGTCCAATGATCGTTCCAAAAAGATGTGATGGTACCATTACCTAACTTTAAGCGCATGAAATCCATGAATTTAATACCTTGTTGATGAAGATTGTCAATTTCTTTCACAATGTGTAACCAACACGAACGATTACAAGCTAATAACTTTGATCCAATTTGCCCTTTATTCCCATGAATTGCTTTGATAATTCGAGCTCAAGAAGACGAACCTTGAGCATGAAATCTCCACACCCATTTGAGCATTAGAGCCCTATTTAAGGCGAAAAGACTAGGGACACCGAGACCCCCTTCAGCTTTGGATGCCAAAAATTAGACCATTTAATCCATGTCGCTTTTTTGGAGAAAGATTCGTGACCATTGAAAAAATGTTCCCCGCATAAATCCCAGCTTATTGATAACCGATATTGGAGCTTTAAAAATAGACAAATGAAATATAGGAATGGAATTTAACACCGATTTGATGAGGGTAAGTCTCCCGCCTATAGATAGAGATTTCATTTTCCATTTGGAGAGACGAGAACTTACCTTGTTAATGACCTCCTCCCAAGCATCACTTCTAGACATCGAACTCCCTACCTTAGTACCAAGATATAAGACATATTTTTTCTTTCATTCTTGTTTAACTTGTGAACACATATATACAAGTTCATTTCCTTTCTTCATCACCTTTTTTTTTTTTTTTTTTTTTTTTCAAATACTCCGTAAAACTTAAGAATAGAGTGTAGTAATTATGGTCGCAATCCTGTCTGGTTTTATGTAGGAGTTTGCATTTATAAATTACTATGTGTTATCTTTTTTATTACTAGCTTCTTGTAAATAGTGAGTGAAGATCACTTGATTTTGCTGGAAACAAGTCTAACGAACCGTATGAAAAATTAAGACAACTAAATTAAGTTCCACGCAAAATTTGATAAGATATATATTTATTCATTTTTTTTATAAGTACAGATATTTCATTAGTCAACTAACAAATTCACATCAATGTTGTACAAATGTCTCAACTGAAAGTGGCACATATCCATCATAGATCATCTGCATTATAAGTTAGCGCTGTTCTAGCCAACACATGCACAACTTTATTCCCATCACGCCGCACAAAAGACCAAGTACATGAATCGAATAGGAGGCATAGACGCCGTATGTGGAGGAATTAAGCTCTAATGTGATGCAACACTTTATTGTGTTTGAAAGCGTCAACAAGTATATCTGTTTCCAAAACAACCCTTGCATTGCAAAGCCTTTGCCAAAGAATTGCTTTTGCCTTTACCTTTTTTAGTTGACACAAAAAGTCAGAAACATTTTCTGAGAGAGTAAAATGTTGTTGTCCATGAACTTTATAAATGTCTAATTTTGGATATTTTATAATCAAAGTCTTTAAGTACAAATCAAATGAAATATTGTACTCAGTAAGTCAGTATTCAGTAACTCTCATGATACGAAAAGTACAAAAGAAATCGTATAGATCACTTGGAACTTCAAAACAAATCCATGCATATATTTATCGTGGTACAATGAGGCAGATATATGTAGCATCCGTTGTTTTCCATATACTTGTGTACTCACTGTCTATAGTTTCTACCACGACTCTGGTACTTCATATCTTGTGTATGATGCTTAGATGTCAGCCATTCATTAGAAATCAACTGGTGTTATGGTACTAACCTCTCTTTGCAAAACGTTAATAATCGACAATGCTGAATTGCTGATCTACCTGCACGCCCGCTTTAGAAACAATAATAGGTGAAACTGTGAAAGACATTGGCTCTAATAAGAGTATACACACGCTTTATGAAACATTACCCATTTATATCGTACATTATCTTTTATGTTATTGTATGTGTTAGTTATTAAGCAGTTTACAGTATAACTTATTAACTTGCTAACCTAGATACATTCTCTCGTACGTATATAATTAAACATTGCATGCATGTTATCTGTATGTGATCTTAATAAACACAAATCATGCATAAACAATCTAATTATACTTAAGTCAATAGTTTGTGTATAACATATATATGAAATTTAAAAAGGAGTAAAATAAACGATCTGAGTTTGTTAACGTTGTTAGTTGTTACGTGCATGGGACCCTTTGTTAGTAGAAGGAACATGATGTGTTTTGAGACAAACGGACATAAAACACGTTCTACCCACACCGTTATATGTTACTCTCTCTTGTGTGTTCTGATTGAGACAACCCGACCATCTCACAGGTCCTTATACTTTTATTTACTGGCACTTTTAACCCCTACATGTTATTGAAAGGGTAGAGTTATAAGGACGGGGGTACTTTTTTTATTCTAACGGGGGTATGCCAAATTTTGGCATTTTGTGACTTTTTTTTTTTTTTTTTTTTTTTTATTTTTATTTTTAAAATTTTGTTTATATCAAAAAGCTATAAACCTGAAAGTGCGGAACAAAAAATATAAAGTTTAATATGTCAAACTGTTAAAACTGTCAAAAATACGGAACAGAAACTGGGCTGCGCTGGAAAAAAATAAGGGACAAAAGGGAGACAAAGGCCCTGACACCTTTGTCCCCCGTTAGAATAGTACGACCCTATTGAAATAGTTTGTTTTGAGGGTCATACATATAGAATCCAATGCTGGGAAGTGGACTATTTTGCATGGGCTCACTTTTATATACTTTTTGAGATCTATCAAACTTCCTTATTAATTACTGTATTTATTGAGTAACCAAATAAGTTTGACCAGTTCCTAACTTCCTCTAGGTTGCTGTTAGATTTGCATGGTAATAGCCTAATAGGTAAACGAGTAAGGTTTTTCAGTCACCTAGTGAGGCTTGAACCTCAAACCTTCTTATGACTAAGTCAGGTACTTTACTAGTAGGTGAGTTGGTGGTGGTTAAATTTATATAAACAAGAAATTAAATACTCCCTCCGTCCCTAAATAAATGTCCACTATTGACTTTCAAAGTCTTTTTGTTCTAACTTTGACTTTGAATTATTTCATTCGTGTTATGTAATACTTGATGAAAATTTTACCAATGAAAATATATTTAAGACCAAATTCGTTCATATATTTTGTATCAAGTATTACATAACACAAATAAAATAAGTTACGGTCAAAGTTAAAAAGAGAAGACTTAAAAAGTCAATAGTGGACACTTATTTAGGGACGGAGGTAGTACTTATTTGGGACCTACGTGAACGTGATGTTAAATTGTTAATGAATAATACAGTAATACACCACATAAGTGCATGGGAAATTCAGGACCAACTTATTCATTTTTCTTTGGGCTCGTATCGTGTTAAGTAACTTTGGGCCTCTCATATTTTATCTACTACCTAGGCTTTATAATAACAAACGAGGTGGGTGACGGCCCGTTGCGCTGGGGCGGGGCATAATTTCATTGCTGCAAATGACTTCCCAGAAAGGTAGAGATCATACATGATGATTATAGTCCAAGAAAAAATACTTTCAAGCATGAATGTTCATACTTAGTTCGCTGCTTTACACTCACATAAATACATAATACACATTACATAAAGTCAAAAATCCTTTTTTTAGCAGGCCAAGATATTTTTACCCTTTGCATGGGCCAAACCAAATAAAATAACACAAATAGCCCAAAGGAACTGGACCTACGGACTCATTCAAGCGGGGTAAGTGGGAACCAACCAAATTGCACCGATTCTTCCATCTTTAATACGTAGTATATAGTAATTTGTCACTTTCTTGGGCCAATAGAGACCTTTTATCCGGACTTTTCTCTTTCAAATTCCCTTGAAAATCTAGGGCTAGTTAGGGTTCATAAATGGCTCGACCACTAAAACGTTATTGATAGACTCAGATTTCAAGAATATTTTTCTAGACCTAAAATAGAAGAGGAGTATCTTGATGAACACTTAAAATTAAATTTCCACTATGTTTCATACTTTCATTAAACAAACTAGGCGAATATCCGTGCATAGCAACCGAAATTCCTAGTGTCAGACAATTAATGATCACTACTACAAAAAGGGCATAGAGCCCAATTAAAAATAATCATAAAAACCTGGTTTTGCATACGGGCTCAAAGGGGAGGGGACTCTATGAGAAAATCAAATAGCCCGGTTTTAAAAATGGGCTCTGTTTTTTTTTTTTTTTTTTTTTTTTTTTTTTTTTTTTTTTTTTTTTTTTTTTAGAATAGAGCTTGGTTTTCTATAATAATAATAATAATAATAATAATAATAATAATAATAATAATAATAATAAATTGTTTATGCTATATTTCCAACTATGGTGTCAAAGTTTGAGAAGAAAAAAAGCAAAATCCACGACTTTTTTTTCCTTTAAATACTGCAACTCTTGTGCAACATCACAGTAGCCAAAATGCAAATAATGTAGCAACTTAAAAAAGGCAAATACAATAGCCATTAAAAAGGAAAATCACAAAACAAGTTCCATTCACTTTTTTTCCTAAAGTGCAGCATCAAAGTAGCCATTCCAAAGCACAATTACAGTAGCAACTTACAGTAGCGAATCAAGAAGGAAAATCACAAATACACTTGCAACATAAAAATGGCATATACAAGACAAGTAGCAACTTAAAAAATTCCAAAGCACAAGTTCCATAACTTGCATTATAAGACAATTAAAGTAGCTATTCCATGAGCTTTTTTATTTCAATCATGCTGCCATATTTTTTCCTTTTCCATGAGTTTCTTCTCCCTTTTGTTGGTCTAAGCCCTCTTTGGAGTCTTGGATTTTTAAAAAAGAAACATGCCAACAAAGAAATCTATAATCATTATAGAAAACTATATGTAAGTACACAAAAATGTGGTAAATTTATGTATGAGTTTACATTTAGCAAACTTTCATCAAATCTTCCAATATATCAATAGTGATGTTTTTACTTGATGTATGAAGTCAATCTTGTGTGCATACCAAAGCCTTTAAAATGGTTGGCGCTAAAAATTCCTATATGGGTCCAAAGTGCGACCTCTTAGGCTAAAGGAGGATATGGAAGCAACGGTGGAGTTGTCTATACTCATATAGTCATATATACAAATATACTTTGTCAAGGTTGATGTTAGAAAAACAATTAATCAAGACAAACAACATGACCTGTTTACCTCATGCAAATTGCAAGCATCTATCAATTAATGTAAATAAAGATATGTTATTGGGAAAAGAATCTGGTAAGATGCATAGCTACTTGGACTATAAAATATGAAGAAATAAACCAATAAATCTTGCAAGAATAAACTCAACCATTTCAACAACCTAACAAGTATACTATAGAACATAGAAAAAATGGCATCCACAGCACAACGTTGCGCTACATGTGAATAAACAATGATCCAGGTACCTGGTTCACAATATGAGATGTGTCTCGTGTGCCAGACCGTAAGCCTCTTCAACAGGAATATTAAGGGTCGCCTTGCAGCCCGGCTCGGACAATATGTCAATAGATTAGCAAATCAAGATGATCTTCAAAGATAACCTCATCAGACATTAGCACTACCACAATAGATTTTTGCTCCTCCTAATCCAGTGAACATTGTAGATAGATCAAAATTTTTAAAAACTTTTTGTTATACAGTGTGCTAAGTAAGTTAATATTGTGTTTACATTCAGTAGAACGGAGTGTATTTACAACTGCAGATCCAATTTTCATCCTTTTTTGTAGATTTTGCTAACCATAGCTCTTAATGCTAACATGATTATGATTGTATTGATATGTTTTTTAATGAGAAGAAAACATGAACACAATGATCACCATACATATCACAAAAAAATACTTACTTTTTTTAGTTGAGAAAGCAATAATCTTTCTCAAAATATAATCCGGAAAGATCTCTGCTGGATGTATTAATGCATGATAATAGCGAGTTATGGTTTATGAATCAAATTGGGTTTGGGTAAACAAGTTAATAGGGTTTATGAATCAAGT
Organism: Artemisia argyi; assembly: GCA_030686995.1. Classification (NCBI taxonomy): domain Eukaryota; kingdom Viridiplantae; phylum Streptophyta; class Magnoliopsida; order Asterales; family Asteraceae; genus Artemisia; species Artemisia argyi. The sequence goes on from CM060704.1 coordinate 175,654,644, forward strand.
TGGGTTTGGGTAAACAAGTTAATAGACGAAGCATGTGGTATAATCACATAAACTAAAATTACTTCGTACACTATCCCCACGACAATCATTGACCACCCGGAATAATCAACTTGTTTACCAAGCAAACAATGACAATAGAACATTAAAAGTGTATATAGAATAACTTACAAGATATTGATGATGACAGACACATCAACGCTAATCTCTTTACAGGTAAGAATCACTATGTTAAATACAAACAAATATTGATGTCGAGTAATCATACTCATTATACAAAATAAGAATTGGGAAAACAAATGATAAAAACAGAAGAAAAAAAGATGATGCATTGATGATTGTTCAAGAGAAAAAATGGACTTCAATTTAATTGAAACTCAAACTTACATGTGAATTGAAAAAGCCAATGCAATTTCCTGCAAAATCAAATGATATAATTAATCCAAAATAAGAAATCATTATAACATTCAAAGTAATTGCTAATTGTGTAGAAGAATATGGGAAACAGGAAAAGTATGTTGGGTTAGGGTTAAAGATGGTAAGGTGCGGGTGAAAAATGGGGTGAGAGAGTCTGATTATTTTTTTATTTTAACAAAGTGATCCGATTATTATGCAGCTTCCACCATAAGTTTTTATAAGGAGAATATTGGAGGGAGGCTTCAGTGGGAAGCTTTGACTAAGAAAGTATCATTTCTATATATAAAAACTGAATTTTCAAAGTATTTACTTGATGCTAATTGTGCAGAAGAAATTAATTGGTGTTTAATTTTCAGCAATGTTTCCTTCATGCTCAAACGCCATGTAATACTTTCCAAAAATTCAAACAATCCCTTTAGTAAAATTCAGTACTATAACGGCATTGACAAAAATTTCAGATTTCACTTTTTGACTTTTACTTTTTTCTCTTTATAAGTAGTTTAGATGAACCATTACATGTCGAGATACTCCTATTCTAAGGGCTACTTCAAGAGCCTTTTATTTTATTTATTTATTTATTTTTTAAATCTATATTGAACCAAAATTTCTTTAATTATTGTTTCATAAGTTGTTTACACATAGGGATGGCAACGGGGCGGGTTTGGGGCGGGGCGGCCATCCCTATCCCCAAACCCGATTACCAAAGTTCTCCCCAAACCCGCCCCGATCCCCATCGGGGATCTAATCGGGGCGTCATCTTTGGGTGTAATTCTCGACCAAAGCCGCACCATTTTACATTTATTGTTATTTTTATACCGTTAGCAATAACGAACCTATTAATAATCAATTAGAAACAAGCCTTATTAAATTTTCAATGATAATATTATACATAAATAATGATAAATTATACAACAAAAAAAATTAAAACTTAAAATATGACACTAAACGAGTTTCTATAATCACAATTACGCATTCTTATAAATCTAAAAAAACTAACAATATTAGAGTAATATTTTTTATTACGTTAATACTAACAAAATACTATTAATTATTTAAAAATTTTAATCCTATTATTAATTGCATTTTATCTATATTTTTTGTATTTATCTTCTACTTGTGTTATGGATAAATATAAAATATTACCTAATAAGAAAATAACTTTTTTTTTTAAATAAAATTATTACTAAATAAGGTATGAATGCATTTTTTTGAAATAGAAAATTCCCAATAGGGGTTTTGTTGTATTATATAAAAGATGTTAATCGGGCGGGGCGGGGCGGGGTGAGGATTCCCCACTCCCCGCCCCAAACCCGATTAAAATCCCCGTTTAATCCCCAAACCCGCTCCGTAACCCAATTAGCATGCCCCGCCCCGCTCCAATTATGTCGGGTTTCGGGTTTCCCCGTCGGGTTCGGGTTTTTTTGCCATCCCTATTTACACACCTACGAGAACTAGCTCCTTATTTTATTTTATCTTTTCTTTTTAAAAACAAACTTCCTTATGGATTACAACACATTCGAAGGCCAAAACTAGAGAAATATGACACCCTCCCTTCTTTTGTAAGCACAAAACTAGAGAAATAAATAAAGCACAAGTCTTTCGCTCTTTCTTTTTCATATGTATAAGGGCATCGCTAGCGTTGATTCGAGAAATGACTTTGTTTAAGGAAAAGCCATTCTAAAATATTTTTATTATTGAAGATATATTTTTTCTTGTAAGAGTAAACTAGTTATAATACTTGTGCACGCACAGGGTTTTTAAAATTTCGTTTTGATTATGTATTATTATCGATTAAGAAATGAACCATTTAACATGTTTTAAATAGTTTTACTTAGTAGACTAAAAATAAAAAATCATATGTATATATGTTATAATCTACCTATTATTTTAGGAGAATGATTTTGGATTAAAAATTATATTTTATTATTCAAGCAAAATCACATAATGATACTTGACTTGAATGAGATGTTAGTGATATATGCTTTTAGTTTTGCAAACTCGTGCTATCAATTTACGATGTGTTTTGTAATTCTGGTATTTCTTTTACTTATATTTTCGTTAATATATGTAGCATATTTAGATAGCTTTGAAGATTGATTCATTTCTTTGAGTATGAATAACCATCATACCATGTTTACTAATGTACTTTTTTGTTTGAAAATTTGTATTTTCATAAGTTTGTGTTATTTACTTCTCATGTTTGATCATAAAATTACCAAATTAACATAGATGCTTACACTATAGTTTCTTTATTAAATAAAGAGAAACAAAAAAAAATGTAATTGGTAGAACTCAAATTTAATCTTACGATTATTTATAATGTATAAGAATAATTTTTCTCTAAACCCGAACTATATAAGGAAATTATTAGTACTTGTATAAGTAAATTATAAATGCATAAAAAATGACAGAGTACGTCCGCAAGTCTTTTAGGATTGTTTGAATCCTTACCGACCTTTCACTTTAATGCAACTTTCTTCACAATTGGCCTAAATCATTAAGGTAAAACACACTCATATTTTAGATCATTGGTTGACACCCATAGTGTTATCAATGACGGCAAACACCTTCTAAGTTTTATTAATTCATTCAAAGATAAATTACACTCCGAAAAGAATTCCTACCATAAAATTCCCATATAGGCACTAAAACATATCTTTGGTACATTAACCTTCCATGACAATCATGTGTTGATACTTAATCCTCTTCTAAAAAGCGCACACAATAAATTGCATTACACTTTAATGTGTGCGATAAGATCATAAAACTGCAAAAACCACTAACATGTTGCATTATAGTGAGGATAACAACAAAGTTAGTCATAACATCAAATCAGATTTCTTCAGATTAGAACTAATGGGGTATTTGGTTATGCTTATTAAAGGTGCTTATTGGCTTATTCAATTACCATAACACAATAAGTTTATGATAAAACTATAAGTTTTTTTGAGAAGCTTAGTAAAAAACCCCTGAACTCCCAACTAATTCTATCATAGCTTAGTGTGTTTATAGTAAAAACACAAATATTAAGTGTAGAAATTTTCAATAAAACATAAAAAAAAAATTACTAAAAATTGGTATGTATAACAAAAAAGTTAAACCATAAAAAAATTTACTAAAAACTATCAGCTAGATAAGCCATAAGCCAAAGTGCTGTTGAGGTCTCTTTCGGATTCTATTCAGAAGCAAAAGGGGTTTACTCATCAATCATAAGTATAGAATAATGATTGTATCTCACATCCGTGATTACCAAGTCAATAACATTATCGTAATATAGTAACGTAATAACCTAATTAAAAACTATATATTCTTGCTGAATAATTCTCATGTACATACTTTTAATTCATTTACAACAACCAACTATTATTATTTATTTATTTATTTTTATTATTTTTTTTTGAAACATCAAGTCAATGAATAAAGTTAGGTTATCACCTACGTAGTTTTTCTTCTTTTGATTTAGGAGGTGATTCTTATCAAATAAGGATTGTGATGCGTGCATTTTTTTTTTTATAATTTAAGGAAAACACCTTCAATATTAAAGAATGACTATCTAGCCGTTTTTTTTTTGTTTTTTTTTTATTATTTTTTTAATAGTTAGCTTTGTATAACATTTTTAAGTGACAGAGATGTTGAGTTTGAGGTTAATGTTGTTGTTTAACTTTAACTATTGATATCATGTTGTACAAAATGTGCGAATTTAGTGGTACATAATGAGCGTTGATAAAGTTAAAATATGTTCCGTAAAATTTTTATAATATTTTTATGGATATCCATATATAAATTTTAAATAACAATTTTAATGAATCGTTGTTATAAGTAGAATCACGTATATTTATTTTATATCACAGTAACTCATGCTTACCATTTGGTATTTATATTCCCGTTATTAATAATTTAACCGTATTTCAAACCCGTGTACGCATAAATTAAACTTTTAAATAGTAACATGAGTCCTTATTTTAAAAAACATTCTAATGGAAGAAAGTTTAAAACTAACGTTAGTTTAAAAAATATTTAACGTATATTAAAACTAATTCACATATTTACCAAATTTATTTTAATAGATGAAAGTCAAAAAAACTAATACTATAACTCATGTAATTTTAAACAACGTTAACATTATAAAGCATAGGGGGTATGAAGTGTAAGGGGTTATTTGTTTATTATCTAAAGTTATTAAAAAACATGGAGATGTATAATTTTACACTTAACCACTAAGGTTTTATTAATTACCTCTTCTTTTCTTAAGTTTTTATTTTCACAAATTTGACACCTATATTTTTATGTGTTTTTTTTATCAATCAAATTCTTCACCAAATTTATTAAAGTTTGACCAAAATCAATTCAATTTTGACTTTTTATTGGCCAATCATATTGCTTGATTTTGCTTATGTGTCAAAATCGAGCTCTCCTATTGGTCCAATTGTTTTTTCAATGAGAAGGGTTTTGCAAAAACACTCTGAAATGATGTAATTCTTGTATTATATAAAAGATTCCAAACTATATACATTTAGTTTAACAATTTTCAAAGTTTATATCAATGTCAGAAAAGTTAGGACATCTACATCCTTCCGTCAAAATAATGTTAGACAATACATCCATAGAGACGAACGATGCAAACATTTCCCATTATCTGTTTACGTGCGTCTAACATGAGGGTTCTTTTCGTCTTTTAACCTATAACAGAGATATATATTTCGCAGTTTATTATTATTATTATTATTATTATTATTATTATTATATAAAAATCATAGGATTTACAAGAAATTAGTGGGGAGCCGAGATATTATTATTATTATTATTATTATTATTATTATTATGCATCAGTCTTCCCATCTCTAGGAAATTACGTGTTACTTTGTTTAAGTTTGTGTGATGATGCGATATATGTAAGATAAAGTCTTGGTTAAATCGTGTCTAATATCTAATATCGCTTTAACGCTTTTCTTCTTTGGGCCGCAAGTATTAAATAATAGTGTTATTTGGTTGTCTTATGCTTATTAATTTAACTTAAGATTTGTTAGCATGTATCAAACTATTTTATTCCTACATATACAAAGTTTAACTCATTCTATTCCATGTATCGTTATATGTAAAGTTCGATGCATTTTAATAAGTAATTATTTAAATGTATTGAAATTTACCGGTGAGCGGTGATGATACACACAATAAGACATGTTGAAACTTCATATATCAAATAAGAAAGAAAATAGTTAGGTACGCAACAAATGAGTAAATGTCAGGCCATTCTCGTCTCGTTTACTAACTCGTATTTAGGATGAATTTTTTCAATAAGGTAAGCTCCAATCTCATTGCGTTTACCAACACATTGTGCATTTTAGATGGCGAACGAGTGTGCATGGTGACTATGGTGAGAGGCTCCTAGAGTGGATCCAAGATGATGAGGGCTATGCAACTTGAGACTGGCTTCAAGAAGCTATAGCAAAGTACAAGAAATCGCTTGAATGACGTAAAGACTTCGAGAAACACCGAAGACATCCTTGAGGAGTTTGGGGATGCAAAACCGAGTGGTTTACCCAAGTGAAATGCACATGAGAGTTGCCACAAAGGTAGTTGACATACGACGAGGAGAAATCGAGTTACAAAACACACACAAGACTCAACCATGGAAGGACCAAAGGAGAATTGAGTATAACTATCACGGATAACCATGGACGAGATCAAACAATGTTGAGAAGAAGACACGACTTGGATGTCGCGAGCTTACATGAGGGAGAACGTCACGACACATACAAGTTACTTCACTTGTTCTTGAAGGTTAATCGAGATTCCAGATTATCCTACACCAACCTAGAAGAATCAAGAAAACTAAGAATACTCCTCTTTGAAATGTGGTTGAAACATTCTAGAAAGCCCATCTCAAAAACTTATTTATACATATTTTCCTTAGAATTAGTAGTATAAATAGATATCGTATCATTTGAACAAACCATCTCCCATCCACACTGAAAACAAGCTACAAGTCGAGCTGATTGTATTTAAGATGAATATGATGGGATCACATAATAAGATGGTTCTCATTTTATATACATCACGCCTTTAGTTAGTGTTAATTGCCTAAGATAATTTTATTTTGCATCTAATCAAATGAACCCGACCCGACCCGTTTTTAATTTTATTTTGAAAATTTTAACTCGTTATTGAATTACTCTTATCGACCGTTGCCCCCTTCGATTAGATTTTCTGGCTCCGCCACTGCATCCACTTATAATCTTCTCTTGTAATGTTTTCTTTATAATACAAAGTTTTTCCCCTAATTCATTTGTCCTATTCTTTAATGTCTATTCAAGGAATACTATTTTTCTATCATTCTATAGAAAGAGATTATACTACATGTTTTATTAAAAAATTATATCGGATGTCCTAAACTATATATTATTGCTAAACAAAGAAGTATAATTACGGATGTCTGAATTAACTCTTTAGTAATTTTTATCATTTTCGAAAATTTAATGATTTTACTCATTTCATCAAAGAATATATTATCGGCATCCAAAATTGTATATTATAACTAACAAATTGTAATTTTGGATGTCCGAAATTATATTTTTTTTTGAAATACTTAATATTTTCCTTTTTATAATGCTTAATTATATTTTGTGAAATTGTGTGTTTCTATTTGTTATCAACAAACTTGTAATGTTTAATGATTTTTTTAGTTAATTAAGTTATTATAAGAAGAAGAAGAAGAAGAAGAAGAAGAAGAAGAAGAAGAAGAAGAAGGAAAAAAAAAAAAAAAGGTTATAAAATGATTTATATACGTTAATCTAGGCTTGGTTTCATTGACCAAGAAGAGCATCTCCTCGTACCCCTTTCAACCTTTACTTTTGTTATCTCGAAAACATTCATACATGAAACCACATCCACACAAGTCATTAGAAATATTTTCCCTTACTTTTGAAACATACCATTCTTGTATACCACCCAATAAGATTTTCATATCATTAAGCATGCCAAACCCTTGAATTTTTTAAATTATTGCAAATGTTCATCCTTTCGTCTTTCTTAAATAGCTTTTGACGATGATGAAAACAAGAGTAGGGATTTTTAAGAAACCGTTATGTTAATGTTGGTCTAGGTATTTAATACAAAAAATATAGAGACTGCACTGTTTGCTAGTTGGATCTATTTCTAAACGTGCGGTGATCGACGATAGGTAGCTTTCTACCAAAATCCTCAAACCAATGCATGCGTTTGTGGCGTCCGGGAGATCGCCAATAGCACAAAGGTGATTCGTGATAGTAAAGATGTGATGGCCGGATCACTAGGCCACTTCCCTTGGGTTGAATTTGTTTCCATTTTGCTTGGTAAATACGGGAGTGGTTTGAACTTTCTTGGCTTAAAATTAGGCAATAGCTATGAGATTCATTCCATCTATCAATAAAATGATTTACCATCCTATGCATCGTGTCACGGTCATCTTTGTTAACAATTTTTATATACTAAGCATCGTCTATGCGTGCCTTTGTCACAAAACTAGCTATGCTATCCTCCAAGAAATCCCCCTTCTTTCTTGAATGAAGCATCTTGCAAAACCGTATCACATGGTCCCATGCTGCTTGGCAAAATAGCTTTAATGATACTTCAGCCTACACAAAGAATGCATCACAACGTATACATTATCATCAAATTCAAAACAGTGAAACTCAAAAGTGAGTATTTTAGTTTACACACATGACTACATGCATATGTAAATTTCATCGTCAATTCTTTGGTAACAGTTATCTTTGTTCTATTCGGTGTTTTATATAATTGTTGACTTTCTAAAAAAAAAAAAAAAACCATGTAGTGGCATTTTTCAATTTTAAAAGGTAGAAATTTATGAGTCTTTCCCCTTCTCTTATCGTTTTATAGCTAAGAAAGATATATAACTATTTTTTATTATTTTCCTGCTCAACTGAAAACAGCATTTCAGCCAAGGCGCAAGGCGGTAAATTGAAAAAAAAAAAAAAAAAAAAGTGTTGGCAAACAAAAAAGTTAGACATTTGGTCAAAGGCCCAAATTAACTCAAGTTTTAACTATTATAAGAATGCTCAAGTTTTAACAAGCATTGCTTGGTTTGTAGAACAATAAATCATTTGGTCGACCTTTATGCTGTGAATTTTGTCATCAAAGACATGATATCGTATAAAGAATGGGACAAAAGTGTCGATGCTAATAACAACTCCACCCAAGTTCTGACTCGGTTGGAGAATCAACTAAGAGGGATCAAATCTGACAATGAAACTACCAAATCGCAGGAATCCTAGTATGTTGCAATAACATTCTTGTGTGGAACCTTTCTCTACTGATAAAGTCCAGCTATAAAAAAACAACTCATCACAAATATGCATGAATTCCTGGATCAACCTACAAAACATGATCAGTATAACCCATCAAACATATTCCTCACGCAAATGTCATATACAATGGGTGTTTGGCAACAAGCTTATAGTTACTTTAGATATAAGTAGAGCTTAAGCTCGAGCTAGCTTAGTCAAATATCAATAAGCTAAAGGTAATCAAAAGAAACTCATAGAAATGAATTGAGCTTATAACTAGTCAAATTACTCTAATAAGCTTGAAAATGTAACGGATGAATACGTAAATCCTGGAAATATATGTAAATTAAACTTGATGCAAGTATCATTTTACAATAATAAGCCTCCAACCAAATCGCCAAACAACTCTATGAAAATGTATACTCCAGCTAGTTCCACCAAACGCACCCAAAGGCGTTGACTTTTGACCTGAAGTCTACATTTTTCTTTTCTTATCCATAAAATTGCTGCTCCTCCACCATGGCATCAGTTTAACCACCATACAACTAATCCATTTCCAACTTTAAATTCAAAAACCAAATCATTTTTGTGGCTCACAATCACGTTTTCTTTTCTTTACATGTGTTTTAAGTTAGGTTGTTAAAAGGGGCAAATAAAATTGTCCTTGAAGCTTTTCAGAGACTAAAAAAGTTGACGTGATGTAAGATAATATGAAATGCTAGCGAGTAGGTACCGATTCTAAAAGGTTGTTAAGAAAAAGGTGCACACAATAAAATAAACGGCAATGGAGTCCAAACAAAACCTAGAAAAAAATGAATCAAAATGAGTTCCAAAAGATGATAGGTAACCTTCAAACCACTTCCGATATGTTAATCTTAGTTCCGATATTAATGTTTGTTCGGGAAAACATCTAAAGTACTTGGTCCAACTTAACTAACGTAAGTTTCACCTTGGAATCCAGAATTGTTGCCATAAAATCCAAATGAGTATATTTTTAAACAGGGGAATTGTAGTCGCCAGTGAGATGTTATTTTAGGTTCCATAAAGAACAAACAAATCTACAATAAGATTGTGTTTGGGCACTGATTTTTGGTGGTTCGATTTTCTGGTTTTTGATAGGGTGTTTATATTCGGTTATCGGTTTATTCGGTTCTATTAGTTCTGTTAAAAAAAATTATGGGCTAAACCGAAAACAGAATTGAACCGAACCGAGTTCAAATTTAATTAAACTGAATCGAAAACCGAGCCGAATAATTGAAAATCGAACCAAATAACACGAACTACTTAATTTTATTTATTTATTTAATTATACAAATTTTTAGCACAAAGAAAATTTTGAAGCTTAAAAAATGTTATATTTATACTATGAAAGAGGTTTAATGTCTTTTATGCGCATTTGGTCTTCGGCAGGGGCGGTCCTATGAAGGGGCAGGGGAGGGTCCCGGCCCCCCAAAAATTTACGGCAACTACTGTAAATATTATAGGTTTAGAGATAATTTAGTTGAGGTTACAAACAAATATTCGATTCGGCCCCCCCAAAATAAATTTGCCCCTCCCCCCCCCCCCCCCCCCAAAAAAAATGTTCTAGTTCCGCCACTGGTGTTCGGTTAGGTTTTCGGTTCATTGTGCTAAAATCATATCCGAACCGAGAACCTATATTTAATTCAGAATATTCTGTTCGGTTTCGGTAAATTCAGTTCGGTTACAAATACGGTCCAGTTTTTTGGGCCCTCCAACTAGTGATGGCAACGGGGCGGGGATTATCGGGGATTGTATTTACCATCCCCATCCCCGTTTCTCACTCCCCATCCCCGCCTCCATCCCCATCGGGGAATCGTTTTACATCCCCATCCTCATCCCCAATGGGGATCGGGGATCCCCACGGGGATTCGGGGATTTTCCGTCCTTATAAATTAAGTATAAAAATTACATCAGTAATCGAAATTATAAAGAACTGTTCTATAAATGTCTTAAAAAGAATACATCGTACATAGTTAGATTAATTAAAATGCCATTCAACTTTAAAATATCGTAAATACTAAAACATCACATGTGATACAAAAATAAACTGTATCGAATGTGTGTATTTGGACAAAATTTTGGTAGAATAATATGTAGAGTAAATTTCATAAATCGTCCCTGTGGTTTAACGGGTTTAACCGATTTGGTCCCTCGAAAGATTTTTTCTATGATCCTCTCCTCGTGGTTTATACCCGTAACGGGTTTGGTCCCTCTGACTAATTGTCGTTAGTTTTATCCGTTAGCTAACGACCGTTTGCAACAAACATTTGCACTGTTAGTCCTTTATACTAACGGCCGTTTATACTTAACACAAATTATGTTTTTTTTTAATTAAAAAAAAATTAAAATTAAAATAAATAAATTAAAAATTAAAAAATTGGTTTTCTTATAAAAATTTTTTCTAAATATCTTTAAAATTTATACACATTTCATACACACGTTTTTATACACACATTTTTATACAAATTTTATACACATTTTTATACATGATTTTATACACGTATTTTTATACACACATTTTTATGTACACGTTTTTATACACTCATTTTTATACACACGTTTTTACACACGTTTTTATACATACGTTTTTATATACACGTTTTTATACACACTTTTTTATACACACGTGTTTACACACGTTTTTATACACATGTTTTTATACACATGTTTTTATACACACGTTTTTATACACACGCTTTTTAAAACGTGTCTAAAACGTGTATAAGAATGTGTGTATAAATGTGTACGTGTGTTCAAATGTGTAAAAATATTTGTATAAAAACGCGTGTAAAAACGTGTGTATAAAAACGTGTGTAAACACGTGTGTATAAAAAAGTGTATATAAAAACGTGTGTGTAAAAACGCGTGTACAAAAATGAGAGTATAAAAACACGTATATAAAAACGTGTGTATAAATTTTAAAGATATTTAGAAAAAAAATTATAAGAAAACCAATTTCTTAATTATTTATTTATTTATTTTTATTTTAATTTTTTTTTAATTAAAAAAACGTATTTTGTGTTAAGTATAAACGGCCGTTAGTATAAAGGACTAACGATGCAAATGTTTGTTGCAAATGGTCGTTAGCTAACGGAAAAAACTAACAACAGTTAGCCAGAGGGACCAAACCCGTTACGGGTATAAACCACGGGGAGAGGATCCGAGAAAAAATCTTTCGAGGGACCAAATCCGTTAAACCCATTAAACCACAGGGACGATTTATGAAATTTACTCTAATATGTAGTTAGTGCTTAACATTTTTAAAGTATTTGATCCACTAAATATCATATATACATACATATATACTTCAAGTATAATACTTGTCACTATTCAGTAACATATACATATACAAGTATATGTAGTATTAATATACATATAACTTATACAGTGTATACTATACATTAAAAGTTCGGGTTCGGGTTCGGGGTCGGGATTTTTGTTATCCCCATCCCCGCCCCCATCCCCGGTTTTATAACTCGGGGATTCCCCGTCCCCATCCCCATCCCCATCCCCATCCCCATCCCTGGTCAACTCGGGGATTTCCCAGTCAAATCGGATTTGGGGATCGGGTCCCCGTCGGGTACGGATTTTTTTGCCATCTCTACCTCTAACGGGCAAAAATGTATCCGTTAAGTTTAAAAAAAAAATACAAAAACAGCCCTTGTACTTTCCAAACGGCTATATTTCTTTTTAACTTAAAAAAAACAAAATCATTTACCCACTACTATAAATACCAAATAAACACATAGTTTTTTATTTCACACATCAAAAAAAAAAAAAAAAAACCATCTTCATTCATAATGGATCCAAGTCAAGGTGACGAGTTAGCTCGGAGCTGGTCAGGCATTGATGACGAACAAGATATCGAGTTTATGATTGCCGCGTACGAGTATCAGCAACGCTTAGAAGAAGAAGCAGCTCGTCCTAAGGTGGCTCGTACACACATATTCCGTGAACGTGAGCTTGCCGAAGAACGTTTGCTCAACGACTATTTCATTGACGGCTGTAAGTATGACAACCGGAAGTTTCGTAGAAGGTTTCGTATGAGCCGGAAACTATTTCTAGATATTGTCAAAGGTATTGAATCTTACGAATCCGATCCTCTTTCAGATTATTTTAAATACTTTACTGTAGGACCCGACGCTACGGGTCGGATGAGTTTTAGTGTGCTTATGTAGTGTACATCTGCCATACGCCAATTGGCATACGGCAGCTCACCCGATGCATTTGACGAGTATTTGCAACTGGGTGAGTGTACTTCACGACTATGTCTTGATAATTTTAAAATGTGTGTTATAGATTTGTTTATGCCAGAGTTTTTAAGAAAACCAACATGGTCCGACATTCAAAATATTTACGAACAGCATGAGCGTGAACATGGTTTTCCTGGAATGCTTGGTAGCATTGTTTGTTTGCATTGGGCGTGGAAAAATTGTCCGGTGGCTTGGCAGGGGCAATTTGGTAGGGATGGTAAAAGATACCCAACAATAATGCTTGAAACTGTTGCTTCACAAGATTTGTGGATTTGGCATGCATTTTTTGGTATGGCAGGGGCAAATAATGATATTAATGTCTTAGATAACTCTAATTTGTTCGACGACCTTCTTTCTAACGAATCCCCAAGGGCACCCTGTATGGTAAATGGAAGAAGGTATGAACATGTGTATTACTTAGCTGACGGAATTTACTCACAGTGGGCAACTTTCGTCAAATCTTTCTCGGCAACGAATGACGAGAAACATAGTTATTTCAAAAAGAAGCAAGAAAGTGCACGCAAGGATATCGAACGTGCTTTTGATGTGCTCCAAGGACGTTGGAGTATACTACAACAACTGGCCCGTGCACTGAAAATTGTCAAGATACAACGAATCATGTATACCTGCATAATTTTGCATTACATGATTTTGAAAGATCGAAAGTTTAGACTCCGTGAGTATGGCGAAATGTGGGTGGATCCGACACCACATTTGAGGCAAGAAAGGTGGGTGGACAGATGCAATACCCAGCGTCGCAAGGCAAGGGAAAAGCGCGACTCAGAAATGCATACTCAACTTCAACGAGACCTTATGGACCATGTTTGGCATGAACGTCTTCAACGCCAGCAGCAACATGAAGAAGAAGATTCAAAAGAAGATGAATAAGTAGTTGTAATTCGTATGCTTTAAATTTACTATGTTTCGATTTTTTTAATCGTTGTTATTTTTATTTTAAGTTATATATATATATATATATATATATATATATATATATATATATATATATATATATATATATATATATATATATATATATATATATATATATATATATATATATATATATATATATATATATATATATATATTTCGTATTGTAATGTATAAGATTTAATGTTATGTGGTTTATTAAATGAAATATTAGTTTTAGTTTAGGGGCTGAATTTGAAAATAGTTGAGTTAAAGCTAAGTTATGAATAAGATGTTTTTCTGTGAGTTAAGGTGAAAGTGTTAAAGCTGATGTGGCACTCACATGACACCGATTAAAACTTAACTTAGGTTATGAATGGGAGTGCTCTTAATCACAATAGATGACCAAGTTGGTATCAAAACCTCGAGTATCTTCATTTGAAATTGTGACCACTTATGGTATTATTATTATTATTATTATTATTATTATTATTATTGAGGTCTCATCAGTCTTACAATCTCTAAGAAATTACGTATTACTTTGTTAAGTTTGTTTGATGATGCGATATATGTAAAGATAATCAAGTTTTAGGTTGATTATACACACTTTAAGTTAGATCGTGTCTAATATCTAATATCGCTTTTCTTCTTTGGGCTACAAGTATTAAGTAATGTAATAGTGTTAATTGGTTGTCTCATGCTTATATTATTCATTATTAGTACCGTGTTATTTAGGGGTTGGCAATGCATCCCTCACCCCATCACCCTTCACTCACAAACAATCAATCCCTTTATGCAACATCACCTTCCCACTTTTCCCTTCACTCACTCACTTTTTGTTGGCATCACACCCCTCACCCTTCACTCACCCATTTTAATGCTTCAACGTTCCATTTTTGCTTTTCTCTCCATGCGGTAAAGTTCCCCGCATTTCTCCTTCACCGAGCGGTAACAGGGGACAGGCGGCGGTGTTTCCGCAGGGGAAGCCCCCCGTGCCGTGCCTCCCCGCACCCATTGCCAACCTCCTTATAAGATAATGAACATAAAAAATATTACATTAACTTAAGATTTATTATTTTAATATGTATCAAACTATTTTATTCTTATTATATATATAAAAAGTTTATCTCATTCTATTGCGTGTATTGTTATATGTAAAATTCGATGCATTTTAATAAATAATTATTTAAATGTATTGAATTTTACCGGTGATGATACACACAATAACATATTAAAACTTCATATATAAAGAAAATAGTTTGGTACACAACAAATGAGTAAATGTCAAGCCATTCCCTTCGCCTTTATTAACTTGTATTCAAGATGGATTTTTTTTGATAAGGTAAGATCCAATATCACAACGTTTACCAACACATTGTGCATTTTAGATGGCGAACATGTGTGCATGGTGACTATGGAGAGAGGCTCCAAGAGTGGAGCCAAGATGATGTCTGCTATGCAACTTGAGACTCGCTTCAAGAAGCTAAAGCAAAATACAATAAATCGCTTGAATGACGTAGATACTTCAAGAAACACCAATGACATCCTTGAGGAGTTTGGGGATGCAAAACCGAGTGGTTTACCCGAGTGACGTGCACACGAGAGTTGCCACAAAGGTAGCTGACGTACGATGAGGAGAAATCGAGTTACAAACCACGCATAAGGCTCAACCACGGAAGGGCCAAATGAGAATCGAGTATACCTATTACGGATAGCCATGGACGAGATCAAACAATGTTGAGAAGAAGACACAACTTGGACATCGCAAGCGTATATGGTGGAGAACGTCACGACCTACATACAAGTTCGGGTTGTTCTTGAAGGTAATCGAGATTCTGGATTATATTACACCAACCAAGAAGAATCAAAAAAAGTATTGAAAGTGCAAGAAGGTTTTAGAAACCCTAAGAATACTCCTTTTTGAAATGTGGTTGAAACATTCTAGAAAGCCCATCTTAGACTTTCTCAAAAACTCATTTGTACATAGTTTCCCTAGAATTAGTAGTATAAATAGATATGATATCATTTGAGCAAACCATCTATCAACTCACTTATACTCTTCTCTCGTAATGTTTTCTCTATAATAAAAAGTATTTCCCCTAATTAATTTAACCTTTTCTTTCAAACTTTTTTTAGTTACCAAAATTATTAGTAAATGTTTAAGAAAGTTGACTTAAAGTTTCACGATGACTCTTGTCAAAATTAAGTCCGTGACATATAGCGTGCAACACAATCTGTATTATATCGTATAAGTGAATAGTTTAGGTTTCAAAGGTATAAAATATAGCTAACATACATGTAGCCTGAACTTCATAAGTATTATATTATTAACAAATTATCAATTTTTACAACACTATTCAAAAACTATTGAATGAATAGCATTTTTCTATCATTCTATAAAAATAGATTATACTACGTGTTTTATTAAGAAATCATATCGGATGTCCAGAACTATATATTATTACTAAAAAAAGAAGTATAATTTTAGGTGTCCGAATTAACTCTTCAGTCATTTTTATCATGATTGAAAATTTAATGATATTACGCATTTCATAAAAGAATATAATATTGGACATCAAAATTGTATATTATAAATAAAAAGAAGTGTAATAATGGATGTCCGAAATTATATATTCCTTTTGAAATACTTAATATTTTTCTTTTTCATAACGCTTAAGTATATTTTGAGAAATTGTGTGTTTCTACTCGTTATCGACAAACTTGTAATGTTTAAGATGTTTAGTTAATTTATTATCACAAGAATTACAAGAATAAAAGAAATAATAATAAAATAATAAAAAAAGAAGAAGAAGAAGAAGTTATAACACTATATATATAGTAATAATCACCAAGGCATCTGTATTTTCCCAAAAAGTTAACCCATTTATCCGGTGAATGTCCTTTGGATTTTAAGAATTTTATTATTATCGTGCACATGGTAGACCGACCATGTGGTGAAACACTGTAATTAGGAAAAAAGTATTGATGAAGCATCAAGTTAATGATAACTAGTGAAAAAAAATGAGGTAAACAAACCTCAAGGGAGAGTAAATCCAAAAACGTAGAGTAGCAATGTAAAATCACCATATTTGGGCTTTTTTTCATTCAACCAAATCTTTAAAGCATGTTTTATGTCGTTCATAAAATCCTATGAGGAGAATTTAATTAGTGTAAGTGAGATGTAATCATATGATATAAAGATTTCTATAATGACGGACCACTTCTTGAAACTTAGCTCACTATCTAACAATACCTTTAACTTTAGTTTTGCCTCTCGAGTGCATAGAGCACGTAAGCAGTAAGCATCAGGTATATAATGACGGATCACCTCAATTTTCTTGGACAAGTCAGTCTGACTCAATGTTAAATAGAAGACAAACATCAATGTGAATGGAAAAAAGAGACGAGCGCAATTGAAACTACTCAAACGGATAAGCAATACAAAGTGGGGAAAGAGGATAAATACACATGACATACCAATATAACTATTGCTTTAGATATGTATTCAGTGTAGTCCTTAAGACCTTCAACCCCCATGTAACGTAATTGTGTTCCATATTTAATGAGACCCGTATCTCTTTTGCCTATAGTATATCCTGTCTAGAATTTTTTTCTAGAACATCCGTCACATCATTTCGCATCAATTTAGATAACTTTTTATTTAAATTCTTAACTTTTCTATCCTTGTAGCATTGAAGCTCCTAAACAAAAAGACAAACAAATCTCAAATTAAATAATTTATAACAAAGTCGTTAATACATAATCACCGCAACACGAGCATATATAAGAACTTCACACACAGAACCTGCAGAGACTTCTCTTTCTTCGCATTGTATCTAAACAAAAGAAGTCAGATAGCAGATGCAATTTTCCGTACATAAATCAAAATGAAAACATGGTTTTGTAACTTACTTTTACCTAGGGGTGTGAAAATACCTGGCCCGACCCGGACCCGAACCCAGCTAAGCCTATTTGGGTCGGGTTACTCGGGTCAAAAATTGAATTCGGGTTATTCGGGTCAACTCGAGTAACCTGAATACTAAATAGGTTTGGGTATCGGGTTGAAATTGTTTGGCTAACTCGGGTTCGGGTCGACCCGTTTGACCCGAGTAAGGATGTTTTTATTTTTTTAGTACATTATTTTATAGATTATCCATATAAATTAGAACAAATATGCAATTTTATGACTATTTTACTCGTATTTGTGTTGACCCGAACCCGAGTTGACCCGACCCGAATTGAACCAAACACGACTAAACCGAGTCCAAATAGGATCGGGTTCGGGTATATTATTTTTAGCCTTTACCCGATTTTGATCCGATCCGAATTGACCCGAACCCGACCCGACTTACACCCCTACTTTTACCCATTGACTAACAAGATGCAATTAATGTTAACTGTCAAACTCTTACATTTTAAAATGGAGGGTTTTGGCTTTTGGTGCTCAATAAAGCAAGGGTAGAATTGTCGCTAACTTAAAAAAATATGATTGGGTATATATAAAATTTAAGAATAAAGTTGGGTATATATGAAATAAGGGAAAACTTTGCCATTCAAAATAATAATAAATAATGGAGAACTTTAAGGTAATATATGAAATTCTCTCTAAAAGAAACATGCAATTTATTATTATTATTATTATTATTATTATTATTATTATTATTATTATTATAACATCACTTTCATTATAACCAAACCAATAGGATTACAAGAAATTGGTGAGGAGCCTCGACACTAATTGGGCCCCCACGCCTTTAGCAATAGCAAAACTAATCCTATTGAAGATATGGTTTTCAACACGCACCCCAATGTCTTGAGTGATGGAAAACTTCTGGATCCGCTTAAGTTGGGTCACTGCATTTGTCTCGAGTTCCCCTAAGGAAGAAAATGAGAAAGGGGTAAACCCATCTCCCATATTTGCACATTTAGCCCCGTATTTGACACGTTTTCGTTTTGCGGCATCAGTCACAGCACGCCCCGGCACAAAGTCAATCATGTCGGTTTGCGTAAGGGGTGACGATCCCGTTAGATCGACACACACATCCTTCTCTTCATCCCAAGAATATAGCAAAATATCTGCTGGCCTTAAGACTTGCTCTCTTTCTCCACCCAACCCGATGTCGACCTCCTTGCGAGCCGAGACCCCGGATCGAGAACAGATGTCAAGCAGAGTATCCCGCACTATGTTGTGTCGATGTTTAATACCAATAGTGCTAGTACACGATACAGCGTGGTCCCCATAAATATCACTGGCGAAAACCTTAGAGAATGCTGAGCACGGCCCCTGAACAGAGAATAGGGGAACACCTAGCCGATAACATAAAATGCACCTATAAGTTCTGGCGTTCAAAGTCTGTCCTAACCCGGATATTGGGACCACCCTAAGCCAGTCTGATGTGTGATCCTCTTCTTGCGACCTCCAAAGTGCCATTTGTCGAGGGGAGAGACAAAATATGGATTCAGCCATTTGGGTAACACGTTTGAAATATATATCTGCCAGTTTCTTCATGAGTTTGGGGGCAGCGATCTCATCTGGGTTACTCAAAAGGTCGGTCTCCATTTTCACATTAAAAGCGCACAAGGCCTCATCGAAGGGAAGGCCAGAGGATACCACACCAGAGTGCATTAGAAGCTTAGTTTGTAGCTTGGCAGTTTGGAGTCTAGACGCAATGAAGGCATAGTTCAACGTATCTCCCGCTGAATATACACCCAGTCCCCCAAATGCAAATGGCAATGTGGCCAACCTCCATTGCCAATAACTAAATCCAGGTCCAGAGGCAGTAACAATACGTTCCAAGGAGGAGCGCAATGCCCCATCGAATGCAACGTGGGCACGCTCAAAGGCCCTAGGGGAGCATGTGCGCATAGAGAAGTATAACTTTGAAATGCCTGCACAAGGTCGTAGGAGCAATAATTCGACTCACCACACTTGATATAATCATTACGAGTTTTTTTTTCAAATATTTTGCAAGATTTAAAAAATGGGAAGAAAATTTGTACATGTTGGAAAATTTTGACAAAATCGAAAGTATTGGTGTAGTTTGTAAAAAGTGTTAGATGTTGCCGATCATATACGCTAAAAAATATGTCTATATATATTATTGGCCTTTGCACATCGATCATTATATTGAAGCCATACAACCCTAATATTAATATCCTACGCAGTCGATCATTGTATATTGAAGCCATATTAAAACCTAACATATCCTACATACGTAAGGTTGCCATGGAGAACATGTTACTGACGAGATTAAAGGAAGAAGCGGAAAGGTACCGTAAGATGATTGATTCCATGTTGGATTTTTCCTATGCACTGAAGATCAAAGAAGCTAATCTCCTCGTAGACGACTTTGTAAACAAGATAATCCGTATCTCATATTCTTTGACTTATCTCATGGATTCGGTTGATGATCATGACTGCAACGACATAGACCACGTGTCTAGTCTTATCAACGACTACAGATCTGACTTTATCAACGGCCTCAACGGATTACTAACGCATGATTGTTTCTCTAACTCTGCCCTTACAAGCAAGATTAACGATTACATCAGCGACTTTGAAAAAGAGTCCCTTGATCTTGACAGAAAATTTCATGCACAATGGGAATCCATGCCAAAAAAAAAGGACTGCATCCGACATGACTCATGATGATGAGACGATTACCAAAAAAATAAAGTGTTCGTGCGTGGGAGGCGGGTCATCAAGCTCCAAATCACCATATGACACAAACGCAATAGACATTTTTCAAGACTGTGTGTGTCCTCTTAATTCTCCTGTAGTAGAAGAAGACGACTTCGACGACTTGTTTCCTCCTAATTCTCCTGTGGTAAATCATGATGAGGATCTGTGGATTTCCGAAGCATCTGAACGGATATGTGTGTTAGATGAATTAAAGATTCAACAACTTGCGCACAAGGTCTCCTCCAATTAGTCGGGCGGATTTTTGTACTTAAATCAAGTATCTTTATTGGTTGGTCTTTGATTTAGTTTAGGCTACTATGGGAACCTGGATTGTATTGGTGTTCTAGTTTTATTCTATACTGATTTTTGATTATGTCATCTGTGTCTTTCTAGTTTTTGATTTTTTTTCTTTTATAGTAGTTGTAGTTCTGCTTAACTATTGTTAATCAGTTTTGAAAGTATGATGTTCTTGTTTTAGTGAATGCCACTACATAGTTTGGTTATAGCTTCTAGTCTTGTGTAAATATCTTCATGTCTCGTTTTGTTATGATGGTTCTGCTCAACTACAAACTGTTGGTTTAATTTCTTAAATCTTCATAATACTCTGGTCTTACGTTTTCTGCAGATTTCCAACCTATATTTCTAGATCAAGATACTTACCAACATCTTAATTCATAAACTATCTGATTTGGAACAGGACTAGAGATCACAGGAAACATAACTTACGGTAGATAATGTTAGCCCATATTCGTATATTATTGTGTAACGGGCTCTAGCCCGATTCTAGATCATTCATTGTAGTTTTATATATATGTACATTGTATATGTGATTAGTCGATCAATAAACACAATCATTATCTCCAATACCGAACATGGTATCAGAGAATATCAATTCCTAAAACATCTCCCCACCCCGCTCCTTTAACCCTAGAACATCTCTCCACCTGTAAACAATAATCATTCAACTGTGTTGGTGATTTGTGCAAAGGTCACAAAATCCACACGTGTTTGTTCTCTTGGTGTTTCGTGCTTTAGGTCACGATTCTTTGTTTGGTGTGTTGGTGATCGTGCATGGTCATAGATCCACATATCACATTACCTTGATTTGTTTTCTTGAATACCACATACTGTTACATCTCCTTTTCACTACCAGCCCTAACAAATGTATGGTACTAGTTCCTCTAGCTTGAATACTAATGTTTTGATGCCCTTCGATATGCAAACTCTACAAAGTTTATTGGCTAAACTTGGGATTAATGGAATTAATCATGTTGCTCCAACCTTTAATAATCCATCTGTGTCGAATGCTAAACATTCTGGTTCACAAATTGCATTACAAACATCAGATACTTCACACAGTCCATATGCCCTTAACCATAGTCCACTAGGGTTTTCCCAGGCCCATGTACCATCACTGACCTAACCCTTCTATCATAACCTTGGACCAGGTCAGTTTGGACCAAGTCCGTTTGGACCCCAAATCACAAACCCGGTTCAACAACATGCTGCCCAGCCTTTACAGTTTTGTCTGACCGGTTCACCAGGGGGTCAGGGGGTTCAGTTTGTTACACCAGGTTAGCAGGGAGTTCAGGGGGTTTAGAAAGGGGGTTCAATGGGCTGTTTTAATTACCCAGTTCAGTTTGGTTCGACGGTTCATCAAGGGGGTCAGGGGGTCAGATTAGTCAAGCTGGTCAATCAAGTGGTGTGGGTCTCGCAGGTCAAGAAAATATTTTGCCACAAGCTTTTACTGCCGGAACTCTTCATAACCCTACAACCGGTGCCTGGAATATGGACACAGGTGCGAGCTCATGTTTGAATGCATCTATTAATAGTTTTAGTAACATTTTTAATACTTGCATGTATCCATCTGTATCGGTTGGTGACGGGCATAACATTTCGGTCACCAATACGGGTCGTAGCATTTTGCCTACTCCTTCTCGACCCCTTTACTTAAACAACGTCCTTATTACCCCTCATATTGTCAAAAATCTTATATTTGTCTATCAATTTGTCTGTGACAATAACTGCACTGTTGAATTTGATCCTTTTGGGTTTTCCGTCAAGGATTTCATGACACGTCAGGTGCTTCTCCGATGTGACAGCACGGGCGACCTATACCCTGTCACGGCCCCGTGCCCTATTCCCCAAGCTCTACTTGTAAGTCAACATACGTGGCATCAATGCCTTGGACATCCAGGGAGCGAAGTGCTACGCCGTCTCGTCTCCAATAATTTTATATCTTGTAATAAGGAGAAGCCGCCTGTGCTTTGTCATGCTTGCCAACTTGGCAAACATGTTTGACTTCCATTTGTCAGTTCTGATACTATTGTTAATGCATGTTTTGATGTTATTCATTCTGATGTATGGACTTCACCAATTTTGAGCATCTCAGGTTTTAAATATTATGTTTTGTTTTTGAATCACAATTCTCATTTTGTTTGGGTCTACCCATTGGTAAACAAATCTAATGTATTATCAAAATTTGTTCTATTTTGCAAGTACGTTCACACTCAATTTAAGTGTGAAATCAAATCGTTTCAGTGTGACCATGGCGGTGAATTTGATAACCGCACCCTACATAAACTTTTTGCCGACACTGGCATTCAGTTTCGATTCTCATGCCCCAAGACATCTCAACAAAATGGGATGTCAGAACGGATGATTCGCACTATAAACAACCTCATTCGAACCCTACTTTTCAAGGCCAACCTTCAACCAACCTTTTGGGTTGAAGCTTTAAACATGGCTGTCCATTTAATCAACTTCTTACCTTCCACAGCTATTGCCAACAAAATCCCGTATACCCGACTGTTTGGCCAAAACTCGGATTATAGCCTTATACGCACATTTGGCTGCTTATGTTACCCCCACTTATATCCTAATCACAAACTTGAACCACGCGCCACACCCTCCATCTACTTGGGACAAGCTTCAAATCATCGTGGGTATCATTGCCTCGACATAAATACCAATGAAATAATCATTTCTCGCCATGTAACCTTTGATGAAACTGTTTTTCCATATGGCACCCCTAAACCAACATCGGCACCCAATTACAATTTCTTAGATGACTCGCCCGATATAAATCCTCCATTCATTCCAACCACCCCCGTTGTACAACCCACTATGCCTCAACCCACAAACGAGCCAACAACACCAATTCCCACAACCCAACATCACGGAACCCATGACCCATCACCATCCCCGTCACCACCCGCCGCCCAACAACAGACACCAAATACATCACCACCCGCGCACCAACACCAAGAATATTATTCCAAATCCTCCTAATAACCCTAACACTGTCTCAATTCATCCCTTGGTCACACGATTTCATGTCGGGACTAACCGTCCTACTCAGCGTCTCAATATCCATGTGTCTTCGATTTCACCATTACTAAAAACCTATCGTCATGCGTTTACTGATCCAAATTGGCAAAATGTTATGCGTGATGAATACATTGCACTTATTAAGAACGGAACTTGGACTCTTGTGCCTAGGCCCACGGACACCAACATCATTCGCTCTATGTGGCTTTTTCGCCATAAGTATGATAACATCAAATTTACCCCCAATCTAAGTGTTAATTTCCCCTTAAAATACTCATCTTTTCTACTTTTATGAAGAATATATACTCTTATTTCTTTCTATTTTGGTTTCTGGGTAAAGATGAGTAAAAGGACGAACTTACGCGGAAATGGAAGGACTTTAGAGCAAATACGTGGAAATTATGGATTCTGCACTAACTACGGCGTAGAGGTTCATCTACCTACGCCGTAGCAAGGCTTCACGAAGACTACGCCATAGATGCTCTCCTACCTATGGCGTAATGAAGAATTTATGAAGACCACGGCGTAGCCCAACAACAGGCTACGATGTAGAATTCCACTAAAGAACACTACGGAGTAGGCAACTTTCTAAGCTACGACGTAGGATCTCATTTGAGGCAGTTATGAACTAACGAGGCCAAGGAAGAAGCTACGGCGTAGCCACCTTATCTACTACGCCGTACAACAGGCTACGATGTAGAATTCCACTAAAGAACACTACGGAGTAGGCAACTTTCTAAGCTACGACGTAGGATCTCATTTGAGGCAGTTATGAACTAACGAGGCCAAGGAAGAAGCTACGGCGTAGCCACCTTATCTACTACGCCGTAGGATGCTTATCATCAAGACTTTACGCCCGTAACACTTGATCAAGTGACGACGTAACACAATTTGCAAAGGTTACGGCGTAGCAACTCTAATACGCTACGCCGTAACATAGTCGGGGCCTATAAATACCAACCATAATTCCGAGTTTTTCATATCACTTTCCATCTCTTCACCACAACAACGTTGGGAAAAACTCAGGAAGGAGGGAGAACGAAGTTCTAGCCACATCCAAGTCATTTCCAAGGTTGGAACCACACACCAATCATAAGTGTTTTCATTCATTTACTTTGTATTCGATTCATGCTTAGATTTGTATTAACTCAACATTGCTTTACTGCAATTATGAACATGAATGGCTAAACACCTTCTGGTGTTAGCCTAGTTATGAAATTGTTATGTTATTGATTTAGTTTTTCACGCATCTATTATCTATTGTTTGTTTACTTTCATGGCGAGGCTTGGGACACTCTAGTTCCCGTAGTGATTAGCGTTGGTTGTTCTCTAGATACTTGTGGAATTAACCCTAGGAAGCAAGTCACTAGGGATGTGACTTGGTGATAGCAATATCACCATGCACGTGCAAATTAACCCTAGGACCACCTACCAATGTTAGACACTTAAAGGAGTTAGAGGGGTGTAAGATTTGACCATGTCGCATTCGTTAGCCTTGTCCATGTTAGTAGAGGCACTTAATGACTCTTATGTCTTCGTACCGATGAACCCAAGGCTTTACAATAGCTTTGGATAGGACAAGATATAAGATAGATCTAGGCGAATTTGACCATCTAACCCGAAATGAATATTGAATCCCCGAACGATATGATAGGATGCATCTATAGGAAAACTAGTCATGATCATAACAAGAGTAGTAATTAGGTTAACACTACTTCTCTTTACTGATTTCCTTCTATTTACTTTATTATCTTGTTATTACTTTTAATTAGTTTAATTAATCTTTCTACTCAAAACCCCCTTTTAAACGTGACACGAACTTAGATAATTTCCGCACCTTAGCTCTTGGGACGACCTCGGCTTTACCATTTGACTATACCACACACGACCGAATACACTGTCCGTTAGTGTGTAAAAGGTAGACCTTAGGTAAACGAGACTTTATAAATATTAAAACCTGGTCAGTAAAACCTGCATCAAAGTACTTAGCTGATGGTACTCTTAGTCGCTACAAGGCTCATCTTGTGGCTAATGGTAGTAATCAATTAGAGGGGGTTGATGTAGATGAGACATTTAGTCCGGTGGTTAAACCGGACACTATTCGGAGTGTTCTGAGTTTAGCTACTTCTCGACGTTGGGCTCTACCTTGATTCTAGATCATTCATTGTAGTTTTATATATATGTACATTGTATGTGTGATTAGTCGATCAATAAACACAATCATTATCTCCAATACCGAACAAATAATTGGTGGGTTGGGTGATTGGTTAAAATGGGCAATTTATAAGTAAGTATTGAAACAGGTCGTACCATCGTGAATTGACTCATCATAACATCTGCACTCAAATTTGTACAACCTGTGCTAATTACTACTTACAAAAGTCTTTAGAAGGTATGTGCTGACACATTTGATGATGTACCAACTCGGATGACCTACAAGGTACCAAGTGAGCAGTGGAGCGATTCCAGAAACCAGTGACATGTCGAGAAAAATCATCCCATTAGAAGGGTACTTCCAAATACTTTCGACGAATTTTTTTTCGAGTTTCTTTTATGAGTGCTGAAATTTACACCCTTAAGAATCAAATTTGTTTTGTAATATGAAAAAATCATATGTGATTTGAAATTAAAAATTCGGTTAATAAATCACTTGTGATTTTGTATTGTCTAGTTTAATATCCATAAAAAAAAGAGAAATAAAAAGATCATCGAAAGTATATATCGAAGTAGTCTATTGAGAAATAAAAAATTATTGTTGCAATAGTGTATTTTTTGTCGCTTCATAATTTACTGTTTGTAAAATAATTTATTTTCAAAAATTAAAGTAGAGTGAGTGTTTTATTTATTTATTTATTATTATTTTTTTAAAAGAAGGGCAAGATTTTATTCATTCAAGTATTGATTTTTTAGAAATTACATGTTTCGTCTATGTGGTTTACTCAAAATCACACCCGTTGTCCTTTTTCGATTTTAATCACATAGATAATCCTTGAATTTTGAACTATTTACGTTGATATTACCTATTTTGAAAAAACTAAGACTATCCATGTAATAAAGATAAGGATTATCTGTGTAATAAAAATTATACTCCCCCCGTTTCAAAATTATTGTCATGAGAGAGAAATTACATAGTTTAAGAAAAGTGGGGCACTTTTATTTTCAACCACTAAAATAGAATATTCCTACATTAGATTATCTAGTTTTTACTAAATACTAGTAAGAAAAGTGGACAATTATTTTGAGACATCTAAAAAAGAAATATGGACAATAATTTTGAGACAGATGGAGTATATTGGATGCAACTAGTTTGAAATTTAGGTATCACTGGTGTAATTAAAATTAAATAGAAACGAGTAGTGTGATGTTGGATAAAGCAGCACAAGAACGAAACATGCAGTTTTTTCTTTATTTTGTATTGATCTTCGTTGAACAATGTATAATCATTGCGAGTTTTTTTCAATCCTTTTGCAAGATTTTTAAGAAAATAGGAAGAAATTTTGCACACATGGGAAAAATTGACAAAACCGAAAGTATTTGGGTACTTTATGACAAGTACACGTTAGATGTTGCGGGTCATATACGCTAAAATATATGTCTATATATTGGCCTTAGCACATCGATCGATCGATCATTATATATTGAAGCCATATTAACATCATACGTAATCGATCGATGGGGATAATGGAGAACATGTTGATGACGAGATTAGATGAAGAAGCGGAAAGGTACCGTATGATGAGTAGATTCATGTTAAGTTTTTTCAAAGAACTCACGAAGAAAGAATTTGAACTCATAGACGACAACATTCTTAAAAAGAAAACCCGTATCTTGTATTGGTTGATTGATCTCATGGAATCGGTCGTTGATCATGACTGCAACGACATAGACCACGTGTCTAGTGTCATCAACGACTACAGATCCAACATTATCAACGACCTTAACGGATTACTAAGCCATGATTGTTTCTCTAACTCTGCCCTTAAGAGCAAGATTAAGGATTACATACGCGACTTTGAAAAAGAGTCCCTCGATCTTGACAGAAAATTTCATGCAGCATGGGAATTCAGGCCAAAAAAGAGGACTTCATCCTCCATCATGACTCATGATGACGAGACGGTTACCAAGAAAAGAAAGTGCTCCTGCGTTGGAGGTGGATCCTTAAGCCCCAAATCACCATATGACGCAATAGACCTTTTTCAAGACTACTTGTGTCCTCTTAATCCTGTAGAAGATGACGATGACTACGACGGCTTGTTTCCTCCTAATTCTCCTGTGGTAGATCATGATGAGGATCTGAGGAAAGCCAGAGCATCTGAACTGATACATAGTATGGTCGAGGAAATAAGGAGTAAACTACTTGCGCGACAGGTCTCCTGCCATTAGCCAAGCGATTTTTGTACTTAAATTGATTTAGTTTAGGCTTCTATGGGAACCTGGATTTGTATTGGTGTTCCAGTTTTTGGCTTTTTTCTTTTATAGTAGTTGTAGTTCTGCTTTTTCTGTTAATCAGTTTTGAAAGTAATGATGCTCTTGTTGCGACTGAAACTTCATGTAGTGAAATCACTCAATTCATGTGGTAATTTCTTTTCTTTTTTTGTTAGTGAATACGACTAAATAGTTTGGTTATGGCTTCTAGTCTTGTGTAGATATCTTCATGGCTCGTTTTGTTTTGCTGGTTCTGCACTTGTGCTTAACTACAAACTGTTGGTTCATTTTCTTAATCTTCATAACCCTCCTGTCTTACATTTTTTGCAGATTACCACCCTATTTTTCTAGATCAAGATACTTGCCTACATCTTAATTCATAAACTATCTGATTTGGAACATGACTAGAGATCACAGGAAACATAACTTATGGTAGATAATTGGTGGGTTGGGTGATGGGTTAAAATGGGCAATTTATAAGCAAGTATTGAAACGGGTCGTACCAGAGTGGATTGACTCATCAACATCTGCACTCATATTTGTACCAACTCTGCTAAATACTACTTACGAAAGTCTTTACAAGGTATGTGCTGAAACATTTGATACTGTAGCAACTCGGATGACCTACAATCAGTCAAAAATAGGTATTCGCTTGCATTTCCGTTCTCAATAAAGCTAACATTGACTAAATCTCATAACTTTGTGACTTTGATCTATCATTAGCAACAAAAGCGTGAAGTTGTTTTCCTATTTGAACCCAACTACACCCAGGATTTTTCTTGATCCCTTTTTCTCTCATGAAACCTCTCAAATCAGATACTTCTTCCCACATTTCATTTGCTGCGTATACATTCGAGAGAGCCACATAGTTGCCCGAATTATTTTGTTCCACACCAAGCCCTCAACCACTAAACCAAAATTATCTAATCTCATTGCACTTTTTGGTTTTCTTTATAGTAGTTGTAGTTAACATGTTAAAGCTTTGCGCTACTGCTGCTTGTATTTCGGTCCTCATATGTCAATCAGTAAAGAAAATATGATCTTTTTGGGAATGGATTTTCATGTAGTGAAATCAATCAATTGATTTGGTGTTTTCTATTTTTTTTATTTGTTAGTGAAATCGACCAAATGGTTTGATTAGAGCTTCTAGTATTCTATAGATATCATTATGTGTCGTTTTGTTGTTCATTGTTTTAGTCTTCGTCATGCTCCTGATTTACGTTTTTTGCATAAGGATTACATGCCCAAAAACCAACTTTTTTGTAGATTTGCACCTTGTTCTTCTACATCAAGATACTTACCAGTTACCAACCTCCTTATTCTTCTTCTTCAATTCCCTTTATAGACTGCCTGATTGGAACATGACTTATGGTTGAAAAATGGGTGGGTTGGGTGACGGGTTGAAAAAGGGTAACTTATAAGTAAGCATTGAAACGGGGTCATAACCAGAGTGAATTGACCCATCAAATCAAAGCATTGTGCTCTTATTTATAACTTGGTTACAAAAACTATATGTCTATATCTTTATCTGATTATAGCGTAAAGGTTTTGTGATACAACAATTTAGCTGGAGGTTATAAGATTCTAATACATTCAGAGGGTGAATATTGAATATTAACCCATTTGACTTGTTTATCTGTTGAACGTTTTAATACCCATTTGATCTATCAAGGACTCAAGGGTAAAAAAATGTTGCACAAATATACACATTTTGATCTGTCAAAATGGGATGATTTATAAGGAATTTGTGACGATGCATCCCTTTGTTGAAATCGCAGTTAAAAGTTAAACAATTAAAACTTAAGGTAAAGACCATAAAATAACAACGTACTTTCTCGAATTTACCGAGATGAAACACTTACTTTTTTATTAACATTTAAGCCAACGAAACTATCAAGTATTATTCCGAGATGAAACACCTACTTTTTTATTAACATTTAAGCCAATGAAACTATCAAGTATTGTTCCGAGATGAAACACCTATAAAGGGATTTATGTTTAAGAAGACAAGGGTAATATAGTCATTTCAATTATTATTTATAATATAATCGGTCTTTTTGTTGACTTCAGAACAATATTTGAAAGTTTCGTTGGCTTAAATGTTAATAAAAAAGTACGTGTTTCATCTCGGTAAATTGGAGAAAGTACTTTGTTATTTTATGGTCTACCCTAAAACTTAATGTTGTCATTTCACAATATAGTTTGCGTAACCAACCTACAAATATGAGTGCAAATGTTTTGATGGGTCAATCCACTCTGGTACGACCCATTTCAATACTTACAATATAAATAACCCATTTTAACCCATTATCTACCATAAGTTATGTTTCCTGGGATCAATTTAGAAAAATAGGGTGGAAATCTGCAGAAAACGTAAGACAGGAACGTTATGAAGACTAAGAAAATGAACCAATAGTTTGTAGTTAAGCAGATTTGCAGAACCATCATGACAAAACGAGACATGATGATATTTACAAAATAGAAGCATCCAATCAAACTAAAACACCGAAACAAATAAACGAAAACAATTCAAGCCCAACAAACCTACAACTTCTTTCAGGCATGCATACTCATGATTAGTAGCCCCGGCTAATGGGAGGAGAGCTTGTGCACGAGTTGCTGACCTTTTAATTCATCTCAAATCCACATATATCAACGAATAGCTAATCATATACGTATATATAGCAATGCATAACCATGGATGGCTATTATGGTCAGTCGCACCCCTAGCTCGAAACCATGCCTTCGAGCCTTAAGTCATGACCATGGGTCCATTGCCTTATTCATGAATTAGGGTCGTACAAAATAACAAACTTGTTAACCACAAGGGGTGACCCAACGGTAAGAATACCAGTCTTCCAAAGAGGAGGTCAAGGGTTCGAATCTAATGGGGAGAAAATTAATCCCCTTGTGGCCACGGAGGTTCACCTGCGCCGACTCCGGGCTATCCAAAAGGGTAGTCGCCGTGGGATTAGTCGGCTCGCAATGTCGAGTCGGAAACCCATGTTACCAAAAAAAAAAAAATAATAATAATAACAAACTTGTTGGTACTACAAAAGGTCATTTATAACTTAACAATGATAACACATCAATCGATGATGCTAGGGCTATGCATGGTTCTCAAACCGATCAAAACCAAACGTGACCTAAACCTCGGACCTTGGACCATATCGATTAGGTCTCGATCAGTTGTGTTTTGGACTATTTCTAGCCAGTCCATTTAGCACATTGTGCTGTATCAATGTCTCTTTCAACTTAACCTACAATGAATATAAGTACTGACAAACTTATTACACCGTTTAGAGTACCGCTTAACAAACTTTAATGTATGTTAAAGGAGAGCAAGTTTAAATTTACTTGATAATAAGAGAACAGTCTACCCATATATCGACATTTGACATAAAAATATCTTAACCTAATGTATTTAATTATTACTTTTTTTTCTTTCGAAAAACGGTTTTTTACAATTTACGTCATATACCTTACACATAATATCTGATACACGTCTTTAACAAGACTTGAACCCATAGCTTTCTAATTACCGATTCACTCGCATTGGCTAGGCCAAAGACATTTGGTCTAAATTATTCTTTACGTAATGACACTGGATGATCAAGTTGGTAATTAAAACCTTGAGTATTTTCACTAAAAATTGTGACAACTTATGGTCAGAATTCATTTTGTTTATTCTTTCTTAGGGCACACCAGTCTTCCCGTTTCTAAGTTTGTGTGACGATGCAATAGATGCAAGATAATCAAGTTTTAGATTGATTATACACACTTTAAAGTCTTGATTAGATTGTCTCTAATATTTAATATCACTTTTCCCTTAGAGGCACTAGTACAAGGCTCAATAGACACATCTTCCTCTATTATTGCCCTATTTTGTCCAGTAAGCCTAGTAGAACCTATTAGCCGAGTATTCTTATTGCGTTATCATTAGCCTAGTTGTTATTATGTTTCTTGTACTTAGCCCAGCCCATTAACGGGGGTGGCAATGGTGATGAAAAAAAAAAAAAAAGTGGCCAATACATTTTTAACCAATCAAATGCCAACAACACATTTCATAATTCACCGTGACTTTCCTTCATTTTTTAGTGACAATGGTGATGCAAAATTAACCAATCATAATTTTTTTTTTATTTTTCTTATTTATAAATATACTAAACAATTATATAAAAACATTAAATTTTATTAATAACTCAAAGAAAATTACAAAATGCTTAGGAAAAAAAAAATTATAAAACCACTATTCATAAAGGTATGGCAAGTCTTGAGCCGTTACGTGCTATGTAAGATCATATCGGAGACGGTTATGGATATCTTCGTCGAGCAACTCCTGTAGAACATTATCATCATAAACTGGCGCGACCGGCGGATCCATTATATGAACCGGTGATATTGCCATCTCATCGTCTTTTAAAATCATATTGTTCAATATAATACACGTATAAACGATTTTTCGAATTTTTTGGACGGACATAGGTCGGAGAGGACGATTTAGAATAAACCATTTTCCCTTTAGATGGCCAAAAGCTCGTTCAACATCCTTTCTTGCAGACTCTTGTAGCTTTTTGAATTTCTTTTCTTTTGGGTCAGTAGGATACGGATATGCTTTAACAAATGTTGAATACCTACGATAGATTCCATCGGTAAGATAGTATCCACGTTTATAAAGCCGTCCACCCAAAACAAATGAACTGTTTGGTGCCGTTCCATTTCTCTCAGTAACATACAACGGAGACTGATTCAAAACATTGATATCGTTATTTGAACCGGGAGGACCAAAAAACAAATGCCAAATCCACAAATCATTTGAAGCCGTCGCCTCAAGCATAATAGTTGGGTATTGGTGATCACCTCTCTTATATTGGCCTCTCAAATACTTAGGACAATTTCGCCGAACGAAATGTGTACAATCAATGCTACCAAGCATACCATGAATGTGATGTTTTTCTTCATGTGCCTCGAATATGCGTGCAACGTCATGGGTTGTCGGCCTACGTAAGAACTCTCGCCCATATAACTTTATAATAGCATCACAAAATTTATCAAGGCATTCACCTACAACATATTAAATAACACATATTTATATATATAAAATAAAAAAAACGAAAATATATACGACATATTTAAAATAACAAAATAATATATATATATGATATATATATATATATATATATATATATATATATATATATATAGGGTGAGGATCAGGTATATTTTTGTCTTTTAGTGCGGATGGTACGGACGAATCTCAGCCCTCCATCTAGTCAACCATCTGAAAAAGGCGGAGCGGCAATATCGTAAATATCCCGTCTTTTTTTAAGATCGTTACTATCGTATTAGCTTTTTTTCTGAAAAAAATCTGAAAAAATTAAAAAAATAAAGAAGACAACAAATAATTAAGAATCGCTAAAAAAAATTTCAAAAAAAAAAAAAATCGTTTTCATCGTTAAAGGTATTGTGATATCAGAATCTGATTTTGACTTTTTTACAAACGTCAAGATCTGATCTTGATCAGATCTTGACTTTTGTAAAAAAGTCAAAATCAGATTCTGAAAACTTTTTTTTAATAAAAAATTTAATATCACAATAACTTTTTTAATATCGTAAAAACTTTTTCTTAATAAAAATTGTTAATATCGCCGTAACTATCATGCTTTTTTAATATCAAAGTTAATTTTTTTTAATATCACTTTAACTTTTTCTTAATATCGTAATATCACGGTTCATTTTTACATGTAAAAAAGCTTAATATCACGTTGGTTTTATAATATCACAATAACTATCATGGGTTTTTAATATCACGATTCATTTTTACATGTAAAAAAGCTTAATATCACGGTAGCACTCATAATATCGTTAATATCACATTAGCACTCATAATCAAAAAAGAAAAAAGTGCTCAGAAAAATCTGAAAAAATAAAAAAATAAAAGAACACAACTAGAGTAAGGATCGCTGAGAAGGAAAAAAATCAAAAAAAATCGTTTTCATGATCAATTGGTACCGTGATATTAGCGTCAGATCTTGACTTTTTTACAAAAAGTCAAGATCAGATTCTGGAATGGGAGATCAGATTCTGAAATGGGCGGTCCAGATCCATCCGCACATCCGCACTAAAAAAAACCATCCGCACGTGATCCTTTGCCTATATATATATATATATATATATATATATATATATATATATATATATATATATATATATATATAGAGAGAGAGAGAGAGAGAGAGAGAGAGAGGATCACGTGTGGATGTTTTGTTTTAGTGCGGATAGATCTAGGCCGTCCAATCCAGATTTGATCTTGACTTTTTGTAAAAAAGTCAAGATCTACGCAACTATCACGGTACCAAATCACCATTCAAACGATTTTTTTAATTTTTTCTTTTTGAGCGATCCTTAATATTGTTATCTTCTTTCATTTTTTTATTTTTTCAGATTTTTCTGAGAACTTTTTATTTTTTTTATTATGAGTGCTACCGTGATATTAACCATATTATGAGTTCTACCGTGATATTAACAATATTATGAGCCTGATCTTGACTTTTTTTATTACGATAGTAAAAAAGTTTATGTGATATCAGAATCTGATTTTGACTTTTTTTATTACGATAGTAGATCTTGACTTTTTTTATTACGATAGTAAAAAAGTTTATGTGATATCAGAATTTGATTGTGACTTTTTTTATTACGATAGTAAAAAAGTTTATGTGATATCAGAATCTGATCCTGATCTTGACTTTTTTTATTACGATAGTAAAAAAGTTTATGTGATATCAGAATCTGATTTTGACTTTTTTACAAAAGTCAAGATCTGATCTTGATTGTCAAGATTAGATCTTGACTTTTGTAAAAAAGTCAAAATCATACGCTAATATCACAATACCTTTAACGATGAAAACGATTTTTTTTTTGAAATTTTTTTCAGCGATTCTTAATTATTTGTTGTCCTCTTTATTTTTTTAATTTTTTCAGATTTTTTTGAATTTTTTTCAGAAAAAAAGCTAATACGATAGTAACGATTCTAAAAAAAGACGGGATATTTACGATATTGCCACTCCGCTTTTTTCAGATGGTTGACTAGATAGAGGGTTGAGATTCGTCCGTACCATCCGCACTAAAAGACAAAAATGTACCTGATCCTCAACCATATATATATATATATATATATATATATATATATATATATATATATATATATATATATATATATATATACACACACAAAATATTTATAATTGATAACGAAATAATATTAATAAAAAAATAATAACCTGAAGTTATTTGTGCCATGTTTAAGTACTCATCAAATCTATCCGGCGGTTCACCGGTTGCAAGTTGCCGAATGGACGACGTACATTTTTGTAACGCCATAAAACTTTTTTTCCCAACGCGTCATATCTTGGTTGAAACCACTCGATTTGCGCTTCAATTTCACCAACAATTCGTAAATACAATGTTTTACCCATACGAAAACGCTCACGACACTTATCGTCGTTAAACTTTGGTTCTTCAACAAAATAATCATTGTTTAGAGCTTCTAATGCTCTTTCACGAAAACGGGTGATATAATCACGTACCCCCTCCGTCTCAATATTATTGTCCACATTTCCATTTTTTGATGTCTCAAATAAATTGTCCACCATCTTTTTTAAGTAAAAACTAGAGAATATAGTATGAGAATATTCTCTTTGATTGGTTGAAAACAAAAGTGGCCTCACTTTTACTAAACTTTGTAATTCTTGTCCCCTGACAATAATTTTGAGACGGGGGGAGTATTTCTTTAGAATTTGCAGTATCTTCAAGTGCCTCGTATCCGGCTAACAAAGTTTCAAACGTACTACCGGATTGCCATAGATCGGATGATTCGGTTGGAATAATAATTTCGTCCGAGGATGAAGAAGATGATGCGTAAGCCATGGCTAGTAGTGTGTGATTAGATGGTAAATATTTTGTGATTTGATTGTATTTATAAAATTACAAGATTAAGTTTCAATTTAAAGGGGTTTTTTTTTTTTTTTTTTTTTTTTAATGCCTCAAACGGCTATATCATTTAAAAGGGAACTTTCTTTTGTTTTTTCTTTTTTTTTTTTAGCCTCAGACGGCTATATTAATTAAAAGGGAACAATTTTTTTTTTTTTTTTTTTTTTTTTTTTTTTTTTTTTTTTTTTTGGAAATAAGCCTCAAATGGCCCAATATATTAAATGCCCAACGTTCATATTTTTTGGGTTGATATGCATGCCGATTCGGCATATGATGACCTTGGACCATGCCTTCTCGTTGATGCCGGGCTAGTGGTTATTGAAGATGTCGATCGGCATGACATGCCAAGCCTGCATAACCTTGCCATTGCCACCCCCCTCAGGGTTTTGTGGCATACGCTTTGTATTGTTATTTATACAGAGGAATGCTAATGAAATCATCATGGGAATTAACCTAATCTAATATGGTAATCAGAGCCTTAAACAGCTTCGCCTACCAAAAAATTTCCGGCGGTCGGTCTTGACCGGCCGTCCGGATCTCCTTTTTACTTTCCCTCTTTTCAATAAAAATCCTTTCCTATAGATCTGTCGCTGCCCGCTGCCGCCGCTCACTCGCCGTTTGCTGATGCTGTCTCTCTGGTCCGTCATCGACGGCTGCTGCTGCGTAGGGGTTTGGCTTTAGATCTGTTAGGCTTTTGTTCGGATCCTTTAAGGATGCCTAGTTTTATCTTCTATGTATGTATTATGTACTTAGTGTACTTTTGTCAAGCTACACTTTATATGGTTGTTTCAGTCAAAGCTCACTCGGGTGATTCCCCCCACCTTTGAATGGTGTTGCTGTAGTCTGTCTCAACTATTTGGTGTATGTCTTGTTTGGCTTAACTTGTTATGTTTCGATGTAACTTGTTATGTTGTATCTTTCTCCATTTGTGAGGTTTGAAATGAAATGAAACCTTTGTTCAAAAAAAAACACCCACCACAAAAAAAAAATTATCAACCGAAAATAAATCATAAACACCGCCACTATTTTTTTTTTTCTTTTTTTTCTGCTCTTCGCTTGCTGCATCAATTGCCTGGTATGCATGCAATTTTAATTAATTGTCTTTGCAAACCAAAAATTGCCAATATTTAAATCGCTTGCTGCGTGCATTTGGTTTCCATATCTTCATTCTTTATTTGGTACCAGTCAACAATTGTTGACTAAACTACATAATTTATTGTTCTTTATTGCAATTGCCCCAATAATTGCTTATAATACTTTTTGCAATCGTGTGGTGGTTTTGTTTCTATAACCTATCATCGCATTATGAACGGATACATTTTTGGTCCAACTGGTATGGGCCAACAGGCCAATGTTGCCTTTACTGCCATCCCTCATCCAGCCCAGCTGGCCCACATTCCAGTCCAACAGCCAATGTTTCCCATACCATAGGCCCAATTTACAAGTTCACAGGAGGGTACGTTTTATGTTCCAGGGAACTATGCATATATGCCGAATGTTTTTCACTCTCAAGCAACCACGCTTCCGCAAGCATTTCAGACTATGCCTCCTCAAGATCCCTCTTGGAACATGGATACGGGTGCATACTCTCACTTGGCTGACAACACAAGTATTCTTACTACTGTTAGTAATTCTTGCATTTATCCATCTGTGTATGTTGGAAACGGCGAATCTATACCTGTTACACATACGAGACATAGCTTATTGTACACTTCTCAAAAACCACTACACCTTAATCATATTCTTGTCACACCCCACATCATTAAAAATTTAATTTATGTTCGTAAGTTTACACGTGATAATGATGTGTCTGTTGAATTTGATGCATATGGTTTTTCTGTTAAAGATTACCAGACAGGCCACCTTTTGCTCCGCTGTGATAGCACGGGTGATCTCTACCCGGTTACACAACACTCATCTACGCTTCCTTCTTTTGCTTTACTTTCATTCAGTCATACTACGTGGCACAGACGCCTCGGGCATCCCGGTGAAGACGTGCTTCGTTGTTTGGAGTCTAGTAATTTTATTTCTTGCAATAAGTCAAAGTCGTCCACTTTGTGTCATACGTGTCAGTTAGCTAAACAAATAAAGCTTTCATTTTATGCTTCAGAGTCAAATGTTGATAATGATGTGTCTGTTCGTAAGTTTACACGTGATAATGATGTGTCTGTTGAATTTGATGCACATGGTTTTTCTTTGAAAGATTACCAGACAGGCCGCCTTTTGCTCCGTTGTGATAGCACGGGTGATCTCTACCCGGTTACACAACACTCATCTACGCATCCTCCTTTTGCTTTACTTTCGTTCAGTCATACTACGTGGCACAGACGCCTCGGGCATCCCGGTGAAGACGTGCTTCGTCGTTTGGAGTCTAGTAATTTTATTTCTTGCAATAAGTCAAAGTCGTCCGCTTTGTGTCATACGTGTCAGTTAGGTAAACAAATAAAGCTTCCATTTTATGCTTCAGAGTCAAATGTTGAGTCTATTTTTGATATTGTTCACTCAGATGTATGGACATCCCCTATTCCGAGTGAGAGTGTTATTAAATATTATGCTATCTTTTTGGATCATTTCTCGCATTATGTTTGGGTTTATCCATTACATAAGAAATCTGACTTGTGTGATTTTTTTGTTCTGTTTCGTGCTTATGTAAATAAACAATTTGGTGTCGATATAAAGGCTTTACAATGTGATCATGGGGGTGAGTACGACAATTCCCGATTCCATGACCTTTTTCGCAAAAATGGCATTCAATTTCGTTTTTCTTGCCCCCATAGGTCACAACAAAATGGCAAATCAGAACGTATGTTGCGTACCCTTAACAATCTCATTCGCACTTTGCTTTTTCAAGCACACATGCCACCCTCTTATTGGGTAGAGGCTCTCAACATGGCTGCTTATATTTTGAACATCCTTCCATCAACCGCTATACAAAATAAAATACCATTTACCAAACTATACCAGAAACTACCCACTTACGACAACTTGCGTGTTTTTGGTTGCCTATGCTATCCTTATATACATGTCACACATAAACTCGAACCTCGCTCTACTCCTTGCGTGTTTCTTGGCTACCGCGCCAACCACCGAGGATATAGATGCCTTGACTTATCTTCGAATAAAATAATACTCTCACGGCATGTTAGATTTGACGAAGATATTTTTCCTTTTCAAAATTTCCACAAGCTTATCAACAATGCCTATGAGTTTTTAACTCCACCTATCCCTGTTGAACATACACCCGCTATTCCACCCTCTAGCCCTGTACCTTTAGCCCCAGCAGACCCACTACCACACGATGCCCAACCTATATATCCTACACCACCAGTTCACATCAACCAACCCACTCCTTCTTTATACGTTCCTCCACACCAGCCTGTTAACCTTGATCAGCTTGATAACGCGTTGCCCAACAATGAGCAGCCCAATACCCCTCCGCAACCAAATACACCATAATTCGCAAATACACCACCCGTACAAGCAAATGTACCCGCTCCCACCGTCAATACTCATCCTATGGTCACACGTGCTAAAGCCGGCATATCTAAACCTCTTGAGCGTATGAATTGTCATGTCACAACCGTTTCTCCGCTTCCTCGGTATCATGTTCATGCTCTTCGTAATCCTCAGTGGAAACAAGCTATGTTAGATGAATACAATGCTTTAATTACTGACAGTACGTGGGTACTTGTGCCCCGTCCAGCTAATGTGAATATTGTTCGTTCTATGTGGCTTTTCAGGCATAAGTTTCATGCAGATGGTACTTTAAGCAGGTATAAGGCGCGACTTGTTGCAAATGGTCGTAGTCAGCTGCAGAGGGGTTGATTGTGATGAGACTTTTAGTCTCGTGGTCAAACCAGCTACTATTCGCACTATACTTAGTCTGGCAGTGTCTCGTGACTGGCCTATTCATCAGCTTGACGTGAAGAATGCTTTTCTTCACAGTCACTTATCGGAGACAGTTTATATGCATCAGCCGCCTGGGTTTGTCGATCTTGCTCACCCAGATTATGTTTGTCATTTGCAACGATCATTGTATGGGCTTAAGCAAGCCCCTAGAGCTTGGTTTCAGCGGTTTGCAGGATTTGTTACTCGCATTGGTTTTCAGCAGAGCAAAACTGATGCGTCGCTTTTTGTGTTTCATCGTGGATCTGACACGGCCTACTTATTACTGTATGTGGATGATATTATATTGATTGTTTCTTCTACTATATTTCTACAGCGTGTTATCACTGCTTTTCATGGTGAGTTTGCAATGACGGATCTTGGCTCTCTTAATTATTTTCTTGGTGTTTCTGCTACGCGCACAACATCTGGTAAGTTTTTATCACAGTCTAAGTTTGCTGAGGAAATTCTTGAGAGAGCTCATATGCAGAATTGTAATCCGTGCCGCACTCCTGTTGATACCGAGTCCAAGCTTGGACTTGATGGTACACCATTTGATGATCCCACCTTATATCGGAGTTTAGCTGGTACCCTTCAGTATCTTACCTTTACGCGCCCGGATATTTCATACGCGGTTCAGCAGGTCTGTCTGTATATGCATGACCCTCGTGATACACATTTTTATGCTTTGAAGTGTATATTACGCTATCTTCATGGTACTCTTGATCATCGTCTTCAGTTGCATGTTTCTTCTACTGCTCAGCTTATTGCTTACACAGATGCGGATTGGGCGGGTTGCCCGGTCACTCGCCGGTCTACTTCCGGTTACTGTGTTTTTCTTGGTGACAATTTGTTATCTTGGTATGCTAAACGACAAGTGACGTTATCTCGGTCTAGTGCTGAGGCCGAATATCAAGGTGTTGCTAATATGGTAGCTGAGACTGCTTGGATTCAAAATCTGCTACGTGAGTTTAACTCCCCTTTGTCTACTGCTACTATCGTGTATTGTGATAATGTTAGTGCTGTGTACCTATCTACTAATCCTGTTCAACATCAACGTACGAAACACATTGAGATCGACATTCATTTCGTCCGTGATTATGTTGCTTCAGGGCAAGTTCGCGTGCTTCATGTTCTGTCTCGTTTTTAGTATGCTGATATATTTACTAAAGGTCTTCCTGCTACATTGTTTCTTGATTTCAGGTCCAGTTTGAACGTTCGAAGGCCTCCCGCTCAAACTGCGGGGGAGTATTAGCCGAGTATTATTATCGCGTTATCATTAGCCTAGTTGTTATTATGTTTCTTGTACTTAGCCCAGCCCATTAAGGGTTTTGTGGCATATGCTTTGTTTTGTTATTTATATAGAGGAATGCTAATGAAATCATCATAGGAATTAACCTAATCTAATAGAACCATGCTTTATGTACACCTCAATCAACTTGAAACTAATCACTAGAGAACTCAAACATCGAACATCCTCATCACATAAGAATGGAAACAACCCATCATCTAAAGTACTAATTGTACTTAAATAGTGATAAAACATAGGCTCATTCTTACCTGTGTAGCCTAGTTATGTAACCATCTGGTCTAGGCCCACTATTTATAATCCTAAACTACTACTCGGGCCAAACACAACTTTCCTAAACCAAATACAACTACTAACCCTATTTCACTTATCATTTCATTTTGTAAGCCACCTCTTTATTCCTTCTCAAATGCCACCTCTCTTTTGTTCTTGTGTGTTTCCAAACAGTTGAAGCCTTCCATTGAGAGGGAAATGTAGGCTGTTTGGAAGAGCCCCTCAATGGATGGGTTATGGGTGCCTAGTGAAGCCTCAATCCATTCTCTACTTTACTACTATGGTGGCAGGATGAGTGGTTTAGTAGAGTGTATATGGGGAAATGTAACTAGATGGTTGGTGCACTTTATAGTGAGACGAATCTCAATTATATGATGGTTTACTCACTTTCGAAACATACACATGAAGACAAGTGAATCATATTAAAAAACTGAGAAAACATCAACATCAACCCTATCACTTCATCACCACCAACGTATTCTCTATCAGAAAACACATGAATGCCCCACCATGGTGTATTCGTATGCTGAATAAATGTCGTGCATATTCTGCAATAAAAATTCAGTTACTTAGTAAATCAACATATATTAACACAAGTTCATATCAAAATGTATCTCAAAGCAATAGGATTTCAAGTAATTACCATATTCATTTTCGCACTCCTCAGTTGTAACCCTTGCTCCTTTTCCCCGCAGCTTCCATGTTGCTAACGCCATTATTGGCACAAATTTAGAACAAACTGATACTCAGATTGCAAAATAAGGGACGATGCTCGAGAGTTTTTAGACGTGATGGTTGATGTGATTGGGCGGGAAAGTGAGAAAGGAAATATGGGAAATATCAAATGTCGGTACTTAGGGAGAGGCGGGTGTTGTACTTATGGAAAGGTGTTAGGGACCAAACGTGCAAAGGGGGAAAGGGATGAAAAGACGAAAAAACCATGTATTGCCATATCAGATAACGAGCCAAGATAATGCTTGTTACCCATATCAGGTTGTCAGGGACCAAACGCGCACATCGGGGACCAACTTCGCCACTAAATCCAAACGGGGGACTAAACGGGAGAATCAGGTCAACTTTAGAGACGATCAGTGTAATTTACTCGTAATTATTTAAAACCCATCTAAAACCTACCTCACTTGACTCCTATTGGTTTTTGT
This sequence comes from Artemisia argyi, assembly GCA_030686995.1. Lineage (NCBI taxonomy): Eukaryota > Viridiplantae > Streptophyta > Magnoliopsida > Asterales > Asteraceae > Artemisia > Artemisia argyi. Next base: position 175,697,582 of record CM060704.1, read on the forward strand.
GAGCCCCGTGTCACTTTTTAAATCTAAACCCCAACCAAACAATCAAATTTAGAATACAAATCAAAACTCACCTCAAAGCACCCCAACCAAACTCGACCTAAGTACTTCATAGGTCAGACAAAATCACACAAGCTATATGAACACGGACCTTTTTTTTTCCCCCCAATATTTTAACAGCTTGGCAAAATATATTTGGAATTATTCTACACGCATGGCAAAGTGTGAAGCTTTTCTAAAATAGTGCCGTTTTATTTGATGAACGATTATTTAAAAAAGGAAGTATGTTCCCTAGTATTATAATGGACTGAAAAATATTTTCAAGATGTTAAAAATATAAGATAACTCAAATAGCAGCCAAAACCCACTTCTTTCGACGAAGAGACAATAAAATCATATGGATTTAGCATTAAACAACCATTGATGGCCATTATCATGGGTCGCTCACTCGCACCGCTAGCTCGAAACCATGATGCCTTCGAGCCTAAAGCCAAGACCGTGGATCCATCGCCATTTTTTGTGATTTCGAACCATACAAATTAACAAACCCATTGGTACAAGCTAAAATATAAATTAACAATGATAACTCCCAGAACCCAATCAAGTTGTCAATAATGTTAGGGCCATGCATGGTCCCTGAACCAGTCTGGAACAATGAAGTATGACATGTCAAAACTATAAGTGGCCACAATCTCGGACCTAAGACCAGATTGATTAGACCTCAACTTCTTGTTTCGGACAAACCAATCCAGTTATCACATTCTGATGTATAAGTGTCGATCTCTTTTACTCAATTTATTGATTACTTATGAATAAATGGTAGATTTGGGGTTTGTAGTTTGTACTAGTGTTAAAATGATAGTTGGATTGTGTGAGCAGATAAGCCCAAGATAGTTCAAGCAATGGTCCAAACTGACATACTTGAGAGCCCCTTGAGTTAATGAGTTGGTCCAATCTAAGTTTGACAAACCTTATTACTTGGGACCGTTTAACAAACTTTAATGTTGTGCATATTAATATTAATTATCTCAAAAACGTCCTCTGTGAAACTTATGGTTGATGTGCTTGATTAGCGCATTCACATGATACTATGCGAGAGATGACCTTGGGCTAGCTCAGTTGGTCATCAAGGGTGACCTTAGAGAAGTTGTTACCACATGCGAGAGGTCTCAGGTTTGAGACTCTCCGTGAGGGCTTTTCAATTCATCAAGGTGAAATCTGCGTGGTTCTGCCTCATAGATGCGTTAATTTGAAGCTGACAGAGACTACCTTCTAGGTATGTACTGTGGAATCAAATCATTAATTATTATTCGAAGTTGGCAAGCACTACCTTCTAGATAAGTACTGTAGAATCGAATAACTAATTTAGTATTGTAAAAAATATATATATATATATACTATGCCAAAAGCCGTAAGTAAAACCATCGTTTTTCTTTCAATTAATGTGGCTGGTTATAAATACGGTCGTAGTATTATAAGTCAAAATGACTTTTACCACATATATGGATATGTCAAGAAGCTATATACATTCACTTTATTCAGTGGGACTCGTTTCAATGTACTCTTTACTAAATCACAATGGATGATCAAGTTGGGTAAAATCTTAACGATCTTTACTGGAAATTGTAACACCTTATGCTCAAATCCGTTTTGTGTACTCTTTGTGAGGTCACGTCTATCGTCTCTCTTTTAAGAAACTTTTACTAGGTTCAAGTATGTGGGACTATACCACATATATAGTTTAGTTAGTTCACTAAATATTGTGCAACCTTGTGGGCACGTGGTTGTACAAAAGAAGATTTTGTAATTGGTGCACCGAAAGTTGACATCGGCATCACCTATTGCCTTTTAGTGTGGGACTCATTTTTTCCTTTTGGTTGGCATGACTATAATAAGAAGATTGCAACATTATAAGCAAATAAGAGCACATAATTGCCTACTCATAATAAATGTAAGACATATTCTTTTGATTCATCTAACGTAAAATTATGGAATTGGACGGTTTTTTAAACACATGGTACAAACTATACAAGCAAGGACAATAAAAGCCATCATAAATGTTTAGGTTGTGGGTGTAATTCTAGCTTTTGTGGGGTATATTTGTGTATTAGTAAGTATTTTTTGGTGGTGATGTGTTAGTGCTAATAAACCGTCTTAGAAGCATCGAATGCACCCCTAAGACGCGATGGTTTAAAAACGTCACCCTCACGTGACACTTCGTTTGTGTGTTTTGGGGAGAACTCCATCGATCGTAAGACCGAGTTTTGTAAGGTGAAGATCGAGTAACTTCTATGAGTATGTCCGTCCCTATGAAGTTTGTCATGTAAAGTTTTATTGTTTAATATATTTACCTGGTATCATCTCTTTTAGTCTTTTACAAACAAAAAATAAATAAATAAATAAATAAAATGAAGATCAAGAGTTGTGTGTGTAATTTTGGGTTTTGTGATATATATTGTGTTTAAGTGTGATATATTTAGATTGTGAAGTTAGTTGTCATATTACACTATGTTAGTGTTGTTAAAAAGTTGATTTAACACTAAATTGATAATCATATTTACGGTCACTATTACCACCGGCCTGGCCTAAAAGGGGAAGATACCGTTGCTCATTTACATTCATTTATTACGATTAATCTTGATTTAGTTAAGAAGCTTTTGTTTTGAACCAACTTTGCAACCTAAAGACTTTAATGATTCAAGTCACATTTAATGTGGAATTTAAGAGGTTGTTTCTTGTTGAAAGTTTGTTTGGTTCATCATGGCTAAAAAAAACTCTAAACACGTTCAAACAATAGTTACATTTATTTATTCTGCTTTATAGATATATAATATATATTTCACATATTTGATAGATACCTAAACATTTCTTAACTTATATTGTTATACGGCAAATCAACATTGCACTTTTCAATATGCCAAACATTATCAAACATTGTTGCCCTTTCCTTTTCACATATTCCCTCTAACTACCCATATGATGAAAATTATAAACAAATAACCTTTGTTGAAAAGCATGGAATAAACATAATCTTATGATACACACTTCATATATAATCATTTTGTGAAGAACCCTAATACACCCAAAGGAAATAATCATTCCTACCATTAACCTTGTGTAGTGGCCCTTTACTTGTAAGATCACCAAGTCACCAACTTTCAAACTTGTACATGACGAAAGTTATCATGTGGACAAGGGTAAAATAATCTTTTACATGTATAAAAAAACTTATAAAGTTGGTTTAAAGGAAATGGTCAAGATTATTAATTACTTCTTCCGTCTCATATTAAATGTCTTTTTTGATTTTTTAAAGTCTTTTATTTTTAACTTTTACCTTATATATATATATATATATATATATATATATATATATATATATATATATATATATATATATATATATATGGGTTAAAATAAAAAGGGCCTTATAATAAAAAGTGTAGGAAGGATTGTGAGGGCGACATGTGTCACCCCTATGCCACATCATATGACACATGTCACCCCCCCCCCCCACCCCCCCCCCCCCCCCCCCCCCCCCCCCCCCGCAAAAAAAAATTTTTTTTTCCCCGCCAAAAAAAATTTTTTTTTTTCCCGCCAAAAAATTTTAGTGCATCACAGTTATAAAGTTACTGCATCACAATTATAAAAGTTACTGCATCACAGTTTTAAATTTTAGTGCATTAAGGTTATAAGTTACTGCAACATAGCTGATGCACTAAACTATTAACTATGATGCAGTAACTCATAATAAAGATGCACCAAAACTTAAAAAAGAATCGTATTTTAATTGTGATGCAGTTACATACATATATGATGCATAAAACTTATGATAATTCAGTTTCTTTATAACCACGATACAGTAACTTTATAACCATGATGCAGTAACATTAAAACCATGAATGCAGTAACCGTGATGCAGTAAAATCACAATTGTAATGCAGTAAACGTGATGCAGTAACTTTATAACCGTGATGCAGTAACTTTATAACTGTGATGCACTAAAAAATTTTGGCGGGAAAATTTTTTTTTTTTTTTTGCCCCAAAAAAAAATTTTTTTTTGGCGGGAAATTTTTTTTTTTTCGGCGGGGGGAGGGGGGGGTGGGGTGACACGTGTCATATGATGTGGCAAGGGGGTGACACATGTCACTCCCACAATCCTTCCTACATTTTTTATTATAAGGCCCTTTTTAGAATAACCCCACCCTATATATATATATATATATATATATATATATATATATATATATATATATATATATATATAGTGAGACTTTCTTGCGAGAATCAACTTATCT